>OVBE01000631.1:0-46846 GCA_900406425.1 Iberis pinnata | reverse complement strand
GTAGAATTTCAGTATTCTAGGTGTTCAGGTCGAATCGGAGCAAAACGATGCATTTCAGAATTTTTTCAGAAGATTTCAGAAATGCCAGAAGAAGTGCTCGATCGAGCACAGTAGAGAACGATCAAGCAGATGGTTGATGAATTGCACGATCGAGCAAAAGCTCCTGGAAAAATACAGAGACGAAGATCGATCGTGCAAAGAAGAAGTGTCGAGCAAACCCTTGCTCGATCGAGCCAACACCCGAGAAATGATTGAAGTTTTCCAATTTTGCAATTCAAGTCCTTAAGCCTATCCAAGTTTTCCTTATTTGATATTTTACTTTTTTAGCCTATAAATACAAGGTGTTTTAAGTTTTTAGAACAAAAGCTTTATTTTATTTCTGAGAGAATTACTGAGGGAGAAGAGATTCTGAAACTCTATATTTGGGAGAAGATTTCTGAACCATATTTTATATATTTATATCTATTTTAATTATGTGTTCTTCTCTGATTTTGAATTGTTTATTCATGCCAATGTCTGAGTAGTTCACTAGTTAGATTTTAGGGTTTCCTAGGGAAACCAGGTTTGAATGTTAGGTTTAACTTTGTAGGATTGAATTTGTTAGGTTCTTAGTCTAAATTTGTTCTCATTGCTTGAATTAGATTGATCACATAGTTCATGATTATAGGTTAATAAACACAAAGAGATTTGATTTAGAAATCGNAGTTTTAATGCATGATCGAATTGTTTTAAAGATGGCGAGAGTTTGTCTCTGACAATTTGATCATAGGGTTTAATACTCCGAGAGGAGATTAAACTGCATTCGTTTTTCATGTTGAGAACTATTTTCAATCTAAAATCCTGCATGTTAATTTGACTCTAAACCTGAATACCTACAGATTTCCCTATTGCCTAGAGTTTTATTATCATAGTTTTTTAAACCGTTTTTAATTACCGTTTTGATTCACAATCATATCTATTATTCTCACTTTATCCATATTCGAAGTTTTAAACTGAACGTGCATTTCTGGTCTCTGTGGATTTCGATACCTTACTATACTTCGTTGATCTGTTCTCTGCAGTATTAGTTAGGATTAAATTCTTAACCTATCAACGACCCAAACCAAGACGACCCAGTTACGGGTTAAGAAAAATCATTAGGATTTTTAGACTTTTGTCTTTTAGCATTTTTAGGGCTTTTTCTGAAACACTATATAAGCCCCAAAATGCCTCAATTTCGCACTAAGTTTTATTTTGTTTCCTTTTGGGTTTTGTTCTTAGGTTTTTTCTCTCTGTTTTTCCTTTGTTGTTCTTGATGATCAAACCCATAATTTTTTATTAACTTTATGTTTAGCTTATGATTTCTTCATTTTTATGCTTAGATTATGGTTGCAAACCATCTGGTGCATATTGATCTACTGTTTTATGCTTATAATCTCGTATTTTCCTTGATCACCATTTCTGGATTTTGCTACTGTTTCATTAGAACTCTGTTTTTCTGGGTTGGTGTTCTTGTTGTTCTTCATCTTCATCTTCCGCATATTTGATTTTTTCGTTTTGTTCAATCATCTAGTTTTTTGACTTTCTGTTCTTGTTGTTCTTTATAGTTTGACTTTTGATCCTAATGTTTTGCTTAGCATTTATGTTTTATGGTTTCTCTGATTTCATACCCAGCATGTGTAGTGAGTAGTTAACCCTAGGTTCCTGAGGATGGGGTAGACTGGTGTTGATTTTCTATTCACCTAGATACCTAAGTTTGATTGCTTATAGATCCCTTTTGTTTCATTGTCCTTCATGCTTATTTCATTCTGATCAACTAAAATCTGAACTTAGGCATTTCCGCACCCAAAGTGTGTATGAAGAAATGCCTGACCAAGTGATTTCAGAGATTTGCATACCTAGCCTAAGAGATTAGATGTCTAGGGTGCTTATTGGCTTTAGCAGATTAGTTCTTCATGCATGCTAGGTAGTGTCTCGTTAACGATAGTTAGGTCTAGTGATTGCTTAGGTTCAAACCATTTATCAAGAGATTGGACTTGGTTTCTTATGAATCCGCTGTCTAGGGATTAACTCATTGTCTGAGGTGTTAGGTGTCTAAGTAGTTCAGGAAGGATCTCTGGTCAATTACCCACATTCTTAGGAACTGCTTCCCCTTTGATTGCATTTTATCCCATACTCTTCTGCTTTCGTTTCACTTGTTGTCTACCTTTAGCTTCTATTTATGCATGATTGCTTTCATTTCCTGTTTTACTTCCCGCATGTTTGATTTGTTTAGGACTTGTTAGATAAAAACCCATCTTTTTCATTTGGCTTGAATTAGTAGTTCCAATTGCATTTAGAGTGCTTAGCTTCACACCCATTTGGATTGACACCTATCTATACTACAATGGCATGAATAGTGTGATAGGAATTGATACCTTGACCTACCTATACTACAACGTAGAAAAATCCTGTTATCAATTTGGCGTCGTTGCCAATTGGGTGTTTGTTTGTTACATTCTGGATTTTGGATCTATTGAGATCAAGTTCCTTTTCTACCTATATACTCACTGTGTTTCCTTTTTTTTTCCAGGTACTTACATCTAGGGGTGGGCACAGAGCGGATATCCGGAAAAATTGCAGTATTCGCGATCCGCTTCGCTCTGGAAATTTTTGGTATACGAAAGCCCAGATATCCGAGATTTTTACTAATATTTGCGAATATCCGCTCCCATCCGATTCATTTTTCAAATATATATTTTTAATATAAAATATTCATAAAATAACAAAAATATATTTTAAAACCTAGAAATTAAAAAATAAGAGAAATGAGAGAGATTGATAATATCTTTTAAAAATTATATTTCAAAGTTTTTTTTTAATTTATTCGTTTAATAATATATTAATTTTTTATATTTCAATAAATGTTAACCGTTTAGAGTTAAGACTTAGGGTTATTTTCATAAAATAGATATCATATATTCTAATAATATTATTGCTTTTATGTTATTATTATATATTTATAAAGTTAATTTATATTATACTACTATACAAATATATGTATAATTATCTATATTATTGCTATAAGTAGAAGTTTACGGATCATAGTGGATATCCAGACTTTCCAAAAACAATATTTGTATTTGCTTCGGATTTTTATGGATACAACATTTTACTATTTGTTTTTCTCTGTAATCTTACGGATATCTGGATTTTCGAATCAATTCAAAGCAAATAACAGATTGGAGCAGATCTAACTAATATTTTCCCTAGACCTACTTACATAACTATGTATGAACCTGAGAAGCAGAGGACCAACTGACTTAATTCCACTCGTTGACGACATTTGTGCTCTTGAAAGGGGACACTCTCGCGCAAGACGTGAACAAGAACGCTTTGAACATTTAAGAAGGTTGGATTTGCGAATGGAGAACAATATTAACCACGACAACTAGCACACCATTGGTGCTGGTGACAATCCGAACACTCAAACACAATACCTTGGAATCAACCCTCCTACTATATAGAACAACAATTTTGAGATCAAACACAGTTTGATAGCTATGGTACAGGGGAATAAGTTCTGTGGTTTACCAATGGAGGATTCACTCGACCACCTGGACGAGTTTGACCGATTATGCAGTCTCACCAAGATCAACAGTGTGAGTGAATACGCATTTAAGTTGCGTCTCTTTCCATTCTCTTTGGGCGAGAAGGCCCATCAGTGGGAGAAGTCTCTTCCCAGGAAATTAATCACTACCTGGGATGCTTGCAAGAAATCTTTTCTTGCCAAATTCTTCTCCACTTCTCGTACAGTACGGTTGAGGAATGATATCTTTGGTTTCGCACAACGAAGTGCTGAAATATTCTCTAAAGCATGGGAGCGATTCAAGAATTACACTTTTTAGTGTCTTCATCATGGATTCAGAAAGGCATCATTGCTTAGCACTCTTTATCGCGGTTCTCTACCAAAGATACGAATGTTGCTTGACACTGCAAGTAACAGTAGTTTCCTTAAAAAGAGTGTTAATGACGGTTGGGAACTTGTCGAGAATCTCGCTCAATCCGATGGAATATATAATGATGATTATGATCGCACACCTCATGGTGGCTCTAAAACGGATGATAAGACAAAGAAGGATATCAAGGCTTTGAATGACAAGTTGGACATGATACTTCTTGGGCAACAACACCAAATTCACTTCATAAGTGATGACAAACAAGTTCAGATTCAAGCTGGGGAGACTAACCAACAAGAAGAGATTAGCTATGTGCAGAATCATGGTGGCTATAACAAATGTTTCATCAACTACTCCACCAACCCTGGTCTTTCCTACCATAGCAACAACGTAGCAAACCCTCAGGATCAAGTTTATCCACCACAACCACAGAAGAATATTCAACCATTCATCAATTATGCTCAGAATCGTGGTTTCTTTCCCAAGCAACAACAACATGGTGGTTTTCAGCAGCAACAGGCTAGTGCACCTCCTGGTTTCACCTCTTACCAGGGGCGAGTCCAGAACATTTTTCTAGTGGGGACACAAATATTAAATATATGAAACAAAATCTAGGAATTTATGAAATACCATAAAATTTCATATTCTAAAAATACAACACTCTTAATTTTTTCAAAAAAACTATTAGAATGTTTTTTTCCAAAAATATAACAAATTTAGAATTGGGTGTTAAGGGTTTATAAATTTTTTTATAGGTTTGATGGCATTAAATAGAATTTATGGTTTACTTTTGAAGAGAGAGGTTTAATTTTGGGGGTTTAGTGTTTTAAATCTTTTTTTAACTTGTGATACTTTTTGAACAAAATATTATGTGGTAGTTTTGAAATAATTTGGGAGTGTGTGGTATTTTGGAACATATTCTAGTTTTTTTGTGGTATTTTTAAAATTTTCCAATAAAATATTAAATAACATATGAAAATAATATTTTATTAAAACTAAAATAATTATTTACAAATATATTCGACGTTAACTCATAACTTAAAATCTATTTATCACAATTTTGTTTGTAACATTTTCAAACAGTTCTTTCTTGATAAAACACAGTAGAGAATCATTTAGAAATTGATCTCCAGTTCGACTTCGCATAGTTGTTTTCACTAGTTTCATCGCAGAAAAACATATTTCAACAGCCGCAGAAGCAACCGGTAAAATTAGAACTAACTTCAAAAGCATGTATAAATTAAGTTAATTTCATTTTTATGCTTAATAGGTTTGTTAGGATCATTTTTAAAAAACAAAATATATATGAAAAAATTATGGGTGCACAATCAAATTTGGTTAAAAAAATCCCTAAAAATTCAAAAAAAAAAAAACTATGAGTGCACGTGCACCCTTTACATTGGCCATAACTTCGCCCCTGCCTCTAACCAACCTCAAGCTCAACCTTCCAACATTGAGGCAATGTTACAACAACTTCTTCAGTGTCAGGAAAATAGTGTCATAGAGACATCAAAGAAGTTTGGTGAACTCCACCACAAGATGAATTCCTCATTCAACGCCATCTATGCGAAGATTGAAACTCTAAACTGAAGGGTTACTACTCTGGAAGGCAAGTCTGCTTCAACTCTTGATCTGCCCCAACTACAAATGGTCAACTTCCAGGAAAATCAATTCAGAATCCAAAGAAGTATGCCCATGTCAATGCCAGCTTCTTAGGGAGTACCGATGGCCTTTCTTCTACCACTTGCCCTACTCATTTCACTGAGGACAATGTAGTTCAAGTTTGGGGGGATTTGAGCTCAAATGGAGCTAGAAATGCAGATTCCACAAAGCTATCTGTTTCAAAGGAGAAGGAAACAACTTTTTGTTCCACCACCTTATGTTCCAAGGTTGCCATTCCATCACGTTTCAAGAAAGAGATAATGGAAAAATACCCACAAATCTTTGAGAAATCCATGAAAGAGGGGGTAGCTCAAGCAGTGTTGGTATCGAATGACGAATGAAATGCCTTAATAGTGGAGAAGAAAGAAGACCATGGCTCATTCTCTCTACCATACTCGCTAGGCTCCCTGACTTTCACCAATTTCCTATGTGATTTAGGAGCATCCATTAATTTGATGCCTCTCTCCACTGCCAAGAAGCTAAGATTTAACGAATTTACAGCTTCCAATGTAACTCTGTTGTTGGAAGATAGATCCATTAGGCATCCTATTAGTACTTTGGAAAATTTACCCATCAAAATTGGGAATGTTGAAATACCCACCGACTTTGTGGTGTTGGAAATGGATAAGGAGACAAAGGACCCATTGATCTTTGGAAGGTTGTTCTTAGCGACAATTGGAGCTGTGATCAATGTCAAGAAAGGAAACATCATGTTGAACATAGGGAATTGTCCAAAGATGATCTCCAACATCAAGGACAAGAAAAAGAAGCTTACAATCCAAGGTCAGCTATTCTCCATAAAGGAGAGGAATATGGACAAACATGAAGATGTGTACTCAAGCAGTGACTCATTGGAGTATGATATGATGAAGGACTGAAACAAGATTTCAGAGCATATAAAAGCATTTAGGTCGTCAAAGAACCAGATGCAAGAGTTTCTGCAGAGTTAGAAGAAACCAGAAAACTGGGGAAAGCAAATGATGAGAGTAAACTGCCCATTTCAGAAAAAGGAGATTTTGAGCTCGAGCACAAGCTTGAGCATATCCCACTTCAGAAACCCACTTCAGGCACAACCTACTCTGAAAATAGTTTTGAGTTTCAAACCCCAACAACAGACCTCAAAATGGGTGATCAAGTATATCTGCTCAACCCAATGCTCGAGCACTATCCAGGGAATGTATACGAAAATGCCTCAGGAACTTCATAGTCAAGGATATTTTTCTTGATGGGGCAATCATACTTGTTGTGAAACCTGATAAGAGGTCAAAACTGAACAACCACGTTAACCCAAACAATGACGACTGGATAAGTCTAGGAAGAAAACCTGGTAAAAGGACCTCAGTTCTCCTCGGGGGACTGTCTCAGGGTCGTTAGAGCTTAAACATGAAGTTAATCTTAGTGACTATAAATAAGCTCACTTGGGAGGAAGTCCCATGTTTATTCTTGTACATATAAAGTTTTCAATTTATGTTTAGTTTTTTTTATGTGTTTAAGTTTTAGGGTTTGGTTTTGGTGTCTTAGGTACCTTGGAGCCATGTCTAAGCCTTGATCGAGCCATCAAAAGTTTGATCGACTTCCAAATGTCATTGAGCCATGGATCAACTTTTTCTCGAGCCACGAGAAATGTCCACATCGAGCCAACGTTACATCAAGCCGGATGAAGCGATCTAGCCAAACATAAATAAAAACAACACCGTGATCAAGCCGCATCAACCATGTGATTTAGCCGCACAATACTATGTTCGAGTTGAGACACAAAGGCATTTTGATCGAGCCACGGATGAGTTTCATCAAGTTGAGCAACACACTCCAAAACATCACTTCCACTTCCCACACCAAGCCAAAGAGTGTCCACTCCAATCTTTCCAAGATTCCCCGTCACTTCTCTTACACCCCCATCACCCTCACTATCTCCTCTTTAAACCTTATCCACATAACTCACCTTTAGTTCTCCTCTATAAACCTTCACTTTACTTAACATCCACAAGCTTCAGCAAAATTTCTTCTCCACAAAAATATTTCGACCATCACTCTATATAAGGGAGTTCACTACTTCTCGTATACTCTCATCACTTTCATACAACCACTACTCTTTCGAAATCAGCTTCTTTTTTTGCTTTGATCGATTTACTTGAGGTCTCAAGATTCAACGGATTTCAAGAATCATCAACTTTGGAGTCACCATGTCAAACAGTGGAACGTCGGGCAGTTCGAGTGAAACTTTAGTTGAGGAGATATACAGGACGCTGATGCAAGTCGACTTCGCAGAGTCAACATTCCCAGATTCAGAAACCTTGGCATCCTCGACCAAGTCAAGGACATATTGGGGTACATGGGGATATCAAGTATGCTTAGAATGGAATATAATGCTCGCTAGAAACAGACATGCATGTTCTTAACCTCTTTAGAAGTATTCTACTCTAAGGGGTGGGAAGGTGATCAAAATGGGGGAGGTTTCATAACCTTCAGGCAATTGAATAGCAAATCTAAGAGATTTAGTTTCCTTCTATTGGACACTTTATACGGTTTCAAATGCCTGAAGTTTCAACCAGACACATTTGAGAATATTTTAGAAGAGATAAAGCTTATTTGGGATGCAATAAGATCCAAGAAGTTCCTAGCAGGCAGGACCAAGAGCGCATGCATCTGTCACCCGACGATTAGATATGTCCACTAAATTATCGCCAACTTGTTTTTCTCTCGACAAGATACCAGCAATATCTTGGCAGAGAAGATGTATTTCTTGCGGCTGGGCATTACCAACATGTACGCAACACCTTGCAGGAAGAAACCTTATTTACTAACATCATTGAAGCAAGACCCTGCCCTCTGAAGATATTGTTGCAGTAGCTGTTGAAGTTTAAAGACTTTGGCTGGGTAACAAGAGCAAGGATTGCACCTCAATTAAGAATCAGAGGGTGAATAGAACCAATTTTTCTTCACACCATAGGACAGCCTAGTAGAAACGTTTGGATACGGAGATTGATAGATATCAATTACCTGACTGAGATTCAATTTATAGTGGGCGAGATAGGTAATCAATTTTGCTACCAGTTTTGGGCATCAAATAACACTAAGGCAATCTTCCTCCTCCCAAATAGCCGAAGAACCACTTTCAAAAGACGTGTGAATTTATCTTTCAACCACGACACCTCCAACACAAGGGAAATCGTTTCAGAAATGACAACTCTGGAATCCTGTTCTGACAACCTTTCAACCCTCTCCCTGGACGAGGATTCATCTAAATCCCAAACTGGGGGTAACTGAGGTCCATCTCCATCCACCTGATCATTGTATAATCCGTTCCATTTGCATTTGTTTCTTATTTATGTTTTCATCCGTTTATAAGTGTGTCAACTGATTTTGTTTTCTGTCATCCTCTTAAATGCTCCTGAAAATTTGGATTACACAAGAGACTATGTAATTCGAGTTTGGGGGAAGGTTTAGGAGCTATCTAATGAAGTTTTTGTTTTTTTTTTTCCTTGATCTCCATTCATGCATAGCATCTAAGACATGGAAAAGCCATAAAAATATGGAAAAAAATTTTGAAAATCATTTTCAAAAACAGAGTGTTCATGTAGTTGCATTTAGGATGTTAAGGGTATAAGTTTATCATCTACATCTAGATAGGAAACTAGGATGATAGTAACCTTGTAAATATGTTGTTTTCTTAGGTAGTATCAATTCCTTGGTTATTAGTTGTCTAATACATCCTGATGAAGTCGTAAGACTACATCATACTTGGAATGTGAAATTGTATGATTTTTCTTTTCTGAAGCATGTTATGATATGAAGTTTGCCTATGTTTATTAGAACCTAAAAATGACGGTTAATTATCATGTTTGTGTGCTGGATTTGAACTCATATATAGTATATACACATTTGAATTATCTTCTACCATTTTACCACTCTTGTTAATCCAAATAGACTACCCACCCTTGAACCTTGCCTTCTTTCAATCCATGTATCGATTACTGAGTGTTAGGAGTTTTTATGGAATGAGCTTGGTAGAAAGTGTTAAGTTCGAACTGGCAGGAATGGAATGTCATGTAGTTTTAATCCACGCTTTTTGGACTAGATAGGACTAGGTGGGGTTCGATTATGGGTATTGGGGTTGGTTTGAAAAAGATGAAAACATGTTCGGAAACTGGTAAAAGAAAATGGTATTGTTATGGACTTTAGGAGAGGAAGGGAAAAGAAAAAGTAAACAGAATGGTCTGGTAAAATGTTTGGGGAAAAAAAATGAAATGTATGGTTAGTGCAGAAACATGAAAAAATGACAAGAAAAGAAAATGGTATAAACCCAAGAAGTTAGTGAAAAATGAAAAAGGTCATAAACCATAGGCACTGAAATCAGGAAGTCTCCAAATCCGCTAGCAGTCAAATAAGAAAGAACCCTCCCCTAAGAACAGTTAACGAAAAGATGAAAAAGAGAAATGTGAATGACTAAGATCACTTAGAAACTTAAAAGGGTATAATTAAGGTCTCCTACCGGGTTTAGAATCAGGAAATTTTAGTTTCATTGACTTTGGGTAGATGGGATTCTATTCTTGTATGCATCTAAGTGTTCTTACCTTTAGCCTTCTGCTAAAGCTCATTCCCTTTTTGAGAGAATCATGTTATGAAATGTTAGCCAACGCATAAAGGGGTCACTTTTATCTCTTAACCACTCCCTTGGCCAAATGAGTTCAATGAAAGTGCATGACTTGATCCACGATTTCTATTTAATGAATGTTAAAGAGGTAAATGGATTTAAATGCATTGTGGAAGTTGGAACTAATCTGGAATGAACTGTGATGAGTATGACTAAAGTTTTTAAGTAGGATAAGATTATGATTGCATTATAGAACTAGTAACCTGGATATTGATATTACCTATTTTATCAGCATATTTTGGTTATGAGTTCCCGTTTTCAAACTTCTCTTCAGGCTTCTGAATTACTTGCTTGAAGGCAAACAAGGATTTAGTTTGGGGGAGTTGATGTTTCTGCGTTTTAGTGGTTTTAGGAAGTCATTTACCATCATTTTAGGATCATTTGGACATCAACATGTTGCAGTCATAGGCCTTTATTATCAAGTTTGCATTTTTAGGTAATTCTGCATTAGCATTTGCATACATATGCATTTCAGAGATTTTTCAGGACTTTCATGAGTTTTCAAAACATTATGACAATTTTGGAAAAGGAGAAGGAAATACCAAGGATCGATCAATTTTTTCAGTCGAGCCGTGCAAACTAAGTCATCAAGCCGGACAAGAAGAAAATGATCGAGCCTCAGAAAAGTTCTCATCAAGCCAAACATCTCTCGGCTCGATCACAGGACATCTCGATCTCGGCTCAATCACAAGGAGTCTCGATCTCGGCTCGATCACGAGCCAGGCTCGATCATCTAGCCTGGGCCAGCATCAAAGCCGCCTTGATCACAATACCAAGAATTTTCTCAATCAACCATCAAGCCCAGCTCGATCATCTTCCAAGCTGGCGCGATGGTCTCGATCTCCTCCAACCGTCTCTCTCAGCTAAACCTCAGCCTCGATCACAACTCCAATGTCGGCTCGATCTTGGTCATCTTCCTCTCGGCCTCGATCACTTGGCTCGATCATGGGCCAAGTCACTCGATCACGCCTCAACCTCCCAAATCCTGCCTCGATCGAGTCTCTTTCCCGACTTGATCTCGAACACAAGCGTCTCGACCATGGCTATATCGAGCCAAGATTCATTCGGACCTAACGACCAAACCAAGACGACCCTGTTTCGGGTTAAGAAGAATCATTAGGATTTTTGGACTTTTGTGTTTTAGCATTTTTAGAGCTTTTTCTGAAATACTATATAAGCCCTAAAACGCCTCCATTTTGCACTAAGTTTTATTTTGTTGCCATTTTTGGTTTTGTTCTTAAGTTTCTTTCTCTCTGTTTTTCCTTTGTTGTTCTTGATGATCAAACCCATAATTTTTATTAAGTTTATGTTTAGCTTCTGATTTCTTCATTTTCATGCTTAGATTAAAGTTGTGAACTATCTGGTGCATATTGATCTACTGTTTTATGCTTCTAATATCATTTTTGTCTTGATCACCATTTATGGGTTTTGCTACTGTTTCATTAGAACTCTATTTTTCTGGGTTGGTGTTCTTGTTGTTCTTCATCTTCATCTTCTGCATCTTTGATTTTTTCGTTTTGTTCATCGTCATCATCTAGTTTCCTGACTTTCTGAACTTGTTGTTCTTTATAGTTTGACTTTTGATCCTAATTTTTTGCTTAGCATTTATGTTTTCTGGTTTCTCTGATTTCATATCCAGCATGTGTAGTGAGTAGTTAACCCTAGGTTCCTGAGGATGGGGTAGACGGGGGTTGATTTCCTGTTCTTCCTAGAAACCTAAGTTTGATTGCTTATAGATCCCTTCTGTTTCACTGTCCTTCATGCTTATTTCTTTCTGATCAACAAAAATATGAACTTAGGCATTTCCACACCCAAAAGGTGTGTGATGAAATGTCTAACCAAGTGATTTCATAGATTTGCATACCTAGCGTAAGAGATTAGATGTCTAGGGTGCTTATTGGCTTTAGCAGATTGGTTCCTCATGCCTGCTAGGTAGTGTACCGTTAATGAGAGTTAGGTCTAGTGATTGCTTAGGTTGAAACCATTTATCAAGAGATTGGACTTGGTTGCCTATGAATCTGTTGTCTAGGGATTAGCTCATTGTCTGAGGTATGTTAGGTGTCTAGGTAGTTCAGGAAGGATCTATGGTCAATTACCCCCCATTCTTAGGAACTACTTCCCTTTTGATTACATTTTACCCCAGTTTACTCTTCTACTTTCATTTCACCTGCTGTTTATCTTTAGCTTCTGTTTATGCATGCTTGCTTTCTTTTCCTGTTTTACTTCCCGCATGTTTGACTTGTTTAGGACTTGTTAGATAAAAACCCATTTTTTATTTCGATTGAATTAGTAGTTCCAATTGCATTTAGAATAGCATCACACTCATTTGGATTGACACCTATCTATACTACAATGACATGATAGTGTGATAGGAATTGATACCTTGACCTACCTATACTACAACGTTGAAAAATCCTGTTATCAATTGCACCATTCCACATTTATGTGTGCTTCGTACTTCTTTAGCATATTTATGTTATGAGGTATTACAAACATGTTGTCAAGTTGAATATCTCCTTTGATAACATATTTTGTTTTGTCCTTTCGCCTTGGATATGTTACTTGTCTTGCTTTGTTTAGAATTTTGCTTTCATTTAATCTCATTGGATAGTTTTTAGTGCATATTCTATTATCCATGCATGGTGAATTTGGCCGATCTAGACCACATGGACCATGCATCATATATTGTTTAACTAAGAAATATGCTTCTTTATCAGGTATCTCAGCTGAAATAAAAGCATCAATATGGGATGAAGTTGTATTTATGTATTCATCTTGTAACCATAAGAGAATATGCACATGTGGAAGATCCTTTTTTGAAATTCTATTGTGTAAATTACTGCCAAAAAATATATTTAAAGTCATTATTATCATGAGAGTTACATTAGTTTAGCAATTCATGTGTTTAATTTTATAATTTGATACAAACGAAGTATACGTAATATATTAATTTACTATTTAACGTCATAACCTGCTTTAGGCTTGCCAAAGAAGACACCTTCTTCAAATTCTATTAACATTTCTTCTGATTTAATTTTGAGAATGTGGCATTCTATGTCCGGTCTATCATTTGGAGTATCATTTACGGCTAACTCCAAATGATCTGTAATTTGTTGCCAATTTGGATTTGTTGTCATGGTTATAAACAAATATGGATTTCCATATCATTTACAAATAGCCATTGCATCCTGATATTTTTCACTCATATATCTTGGTCCACCAGTAAAAGTTGTTGGTAGTATTACTCTTATTCCGATTTTGTTTGGCATATGAAACCCTTTATTGAACAACATCACATACATGACTATAAACATTTGCTCTTAATCTTGATTGATGACTCAAGTAATAACACATTTGTTCTTGCTCAATTGTAGTATATGCATCAACAACATATTGATGAAATAAGCGTCCTGATTGAATAAGCGCCATTCCTTCTTATAATCTTGTGTGTAATTGATAAGAGTAATACTCACGCATTGTAAGCTATTTCCAGGTTTTAGATTGTTTTGATTTTCTGTATAAGGAATATTTTTATGTTATTCATCTTCGCCATAAGGAAATAGTAGAGGATATCATAATGGCATGTACAACGGATTGAAATTGCAAAAATCTCCGTAGGCATGTTTCCTTACATTCCACAATAATATCAATGTTCTCCTGACGTTAAAGTCATATCACCTACTATAAGCCATCAGAACTTGGTAAATCATATTGTTGGCCTTTGCCTCTTTTCCCAACCAATCTTATAGTTAAATTATGTTTCCTTCTTTTTAATATTTGTCCATAGCCATTCTAAAGATATTTGTTAGGTTGTTGAATGAATCCAACATATGTATGAGACCTTGTATTATCTTTTCGCCTTTTTTTTGTTTTCTCCTTTCCGGGTAAAAGATTTAGTCGATTTTGCACTTCATTTTGAGTATGTACTATGTACAGCTGTAAAAATCTAGGAGATCATCCTTGTGAAAGAAGTAGTGAATCTACGTTATGATAGTTTTGACTGTGAATTCTGTAGTAATAAGATCATCGCGAAGAATCCAAAGATTTGTCAAATTTTTCTCCCATTGATGTCATGGCGAAACTGGAATCGAAATTTTTTATATTTTTATTGTAATGTGTTGATTGTGATAATAAATTTTGTAGGAATTGTGGCAGATGACGAAACTTTGGTTATGTAACACGTCCTTGTTGGCAACAAATGGAAAATAATAGTGTATTTCCTCCATTTTGTTTCCATGTACCTTCTGATTTCCAGACTAATGCATCACAAAAATAGCACTTTATGAGGACACCAACTTGTGATTTATGTCTCTCTGATTTTTGGAATAATATGAAAATGTTATTGTTTATGTATTTGTAAGAAAAGTGATTAATTGCAATGTTTTTTTTCAAATTACATAATAAGTAATAATTTTTAACCTACAAACACTAACATTTTTTTTTTCAAATTCTTAATATTTTGAGAAGTCTATTTAAATAAGTTATGTAATGATATTATAAATTTTTCTTATCTTTCAATCCATTGTAGTAATGAACTAACTAATTTTTAAATAATCATTCATTGTTTACTTTATCAATTTTAGATTAACTATGAGTACAATTATTTAATATTTGTATATAATTCTATGGCAAGTATGTATTGGTTAATAATTTGACAAAAAATGTATGTAGTTTAGTGTTAATATTTACTTTGGTGTACAAATTATTAATCTTATTATTTTGAATTAAAAGACTTAATCAAATTTTTTTTCTGAGGCCAATTTTCTCAAATATTTTAATATTCTATTTTTATTAACTTATCTAATAATATTTTAAATTTATTTTTAATTTTTTTGTCCTCTATAGTAATGAACTAACTAATTTTTAAATAATCATTGTTTGTAAACTTTAACAACTTTAGATTAACTTTGTATATAATGAAGCATCATTAAGTATTGTTTCATAATTTGATTATACAAATAAAAATGTAGTTTATACAAAAGAAAACACACTACTATCATTAGAATCCTAAATATTTGTGTGTTTAGCACAACCACGTGGTCTATTATAATAGTAATCTAAGATTTAAAATAAAAATGTGGTATCAAATTTTGAAACAGCTAGAAATTATCATCATGGATTATGCTTCAGTCTTTTTTTTTCCCGATCATTCCTTCTTTTTTGTTCTTCATTAATGATGGGCAGTTCTTTTTTTATTATCTTTTTAACGTAGTGTTTATTATCCTTGACCATCTTTTTATCGATTCCTTTCTTTTCTCTCTAACTTGTAAGACAATACATAAATGGTTATTCAATTGTTATGCGATATGTTAGCCTGCAGATAAACGACAAACCTTTTCTTCTGGTTTTGATTGATCATCGAAGCACTCTCGAATAATTCGGCTAACTGTAAATGTTTTGTATCTTGCTTTAAAGTCAAATGGCTTGATAAAGATTTCAAAAAAAAATATGTTCTCCCACTTAGATATAGTATGCAAGATGGCAGCTGAGTTTCAGTTTCATTATTTGGAGTCTGCATTTTATCGTAATAAGCTCATAAAACCAAATAATTTCTGTGTATTTAAACTATTAACAAATGATTACTAACCTCAAGACTAACTAAGTCAGAAGCTAATGTATTGGTCAAAGGTCTTCCCTCTTTGTTGAAGATGACAAACGTTCCTTTTTCCATGTCGTCTTCAATGACCACTTCGATACGATACATATAGTGTAATTAACAATTAAATGCTTGTTTTAGTTACTTAATATGATGAAAAATTGTGACTTTTTACCTCACAATCCCAATAATGTTGGCATCATCACATTGTGGGCATTTAAAATTAGTTTGTTCATTGATTAGTTTTTTTTCAAACATTTAGAACATAAGACATAACTCCAACTATTTCTAGGATTTTAGAAGTTAAATTACGGTAATAAGATATTTTAAGAACATGTGATTGTTCATCATTAAGAAATGATAGCATTGATGATATTTTTGATACATTATAATTATCAGGCTCCATTTTACGCTCATCAAGAGGATAAGAAGAATTATTATTAATATTCTGCCTGCAAGGGGTTCTTATGATATGAACGTAAATCTGGTTAAATAATTCTGGGACAAAATGAACTAATTAATCTTCTAGTGATAAATTTTTATTAACAATTATATGGTAAGTATTCGTGGAAATACATATCAAATATAACAAATACTTAAAGTTGTATATGCCACTTATAAATGTTAGTTCTTCAACTCATAAAATCTGATATATAACGTTAATATATACAATTTATAAGTAACAATAAACTAAAGTAATGATAAGTAAATGTAAAAGAACTTACAGTGACATATATTTGCTTATTTCAGGAAACTCATTCCCGATACAAAATTTTGTGGCAACTTTTGTATTTAAATAAAGTCTACCACAAAACATCTTTGGATTAAGAGTTTTGATGATAACAACTTTCTTTGTTCTATTGCTTGATGAAAGAAATATTCAAAAATCAGAAGCAATGTTATCCCACATAGACATCCTAACTTTGGAGCTGCTGATACATATAAGTTAAGTAACCTTAATCATTTATAAAATTACCATAAGTGTTAGAAAAAATTTAAATGATCTCGCTTACTCTTGTAAAATGATGCTAGCCATTATTTTTTGTTGATTTAGGATCATGTAAGTTATATCCTAAGATGAAGACGATTTTCACAATTACATCTGAGAAGGATTTGTCCAACAATAAGATAACATGAAACTTTGTTAATTATTACTTTTAAATTTTAAGTTACATGTTAGCTTCTCATTTGTGTTTGCTAATCTTAGCAAGGAATCATAGCCTCTGATTTTGAACTTTGTCTTGCTTATCTTTGGGGCGTTAGACACAACTTCTGTAACTTTTGTCGATTGGGTGAAGTAAAGAGTGTATTGTGATATGTCAACATGTACTTCTTATAGCTTTTTGCAATGTCAAAATATGTGATTTTATGAATTACACCCTCATGTAACTTGGGGCTGAATTTAGCGATGAGATGATGATTAACTGATGCCTTAATGAGAGTATCCTTTAACCACAAAATTATATAACATATGTAAATATCTTTTAAGAGAATGAAATGTTTAATGAATGGTAGGTTTATTACTTTTTCAACCAAAAAGAAGATCTAAGCTCATTAACTGATTTCCTTTATGTGGATTGCGCGCCTCCCATTGGCGAATCAGTCGAACAATAATTCGACGATTGACAGTGGATTTTTCTATATCATCCAGTGTTATATATGGTTTTTATAAATCTGTCATTGGTAAACTATAGAGGGAAAGAAAAGAAGGATAACATTAGCAAACACTAATTTCTTCTATGATTGAATTCGTCGATAATATGTTTACGTTTACCTTTCTGATGAAGATCAAAATTCTTAATTCTATGAAATGATTAGATAATTTAATAGTCTTCATTTCAAACGCTGTGAGAGCAATAGGTGTCAATGAGAGGTTGCGACGTTTCTTTCGTAACTGTTGGCAATGAAAACTGTTGGAGAAATAAGGAGACATAATTAGGTTTACCTTCGATTAAAGTCTGAGGATGATTTAAATCATCGTACCATATGATATGAGTTATAATGGGCTATTAGGTTTCATTATTTAGTTAATCATTCCCTTATAATTTGGGCCTATAAATTAAATTTTGGTAGAAGCATTTTACTATCACGTTCTTGTAAGTTAATATCTTAGCCTTGACTTTATAATTTTGTTGGTTAAATTTTTAGACTTTACATAGGTTTCTGTTACTACATGTTATTATTTTTAACAAAAATTTTTCTCTTTTTAATTGTAAATTAACTACTTTACCTTATTTACATGATCCAAAAAAAAATCAAAAATGATTTTAGTCTAAGCATGTGTTGTTAATACATCTGCACATCATTTTAAAGCTATTGGTGTAAACCATAACTGAAGCAAGCGAAACATAAGCTCCATATAACAACAGTTGCTTAATATAGTTGAAGCTTACTATTCTTCTTTTTGACTTGGAAGCTTACTTAAAAGGTTAATAGTAAATATAAACTCTCACATTCTTCTATTATCAAATCTTAGTCTCCGTTATTAATCCGCAATGTAGAAAGTGGCCATTGGAATCTCGTAAAATCCAACCGCAACCTACAAATCTAGATCATGTTTATAAACTATATCAACATTGCCTTTTACCCTCAACACATGGAGGAAGAGACCATTTCCTTAGTAGTGTTAGCGTGTGTTGTTATGAGAAAACATATGTTATTTAAGCCTGTTATTAGTTAAAAGTAATTATCATTAACACAATGATATATCTAAGTTATAATTTTTTTTAACCGTTCTTTTAAAAATTGTAAATTTTTTATTTTGTACTCAGTGGAATGTTTCATCTAAGTGATTAAGTCACAGAGGAACATCATAAAGTCTTTTGAAAAATATGAGATGCTTAAGGACCCTCAACTGGAAAGCAGCCAAGACGTCCATTTTTTGCCTATACTTGAAAAAAGGATGATTTTTTGAGATAGTTGTTTTAAATTGTAAAAAGTTGTTTTTCGTTATTATAATATATAAATATTTCAGAAGAAATTATTGAGTAAGTTGCTGTAAATTGTATAAAGTTGTTTACCTTTATATTTTTATATAAAAGTATTATGGAACAAAAGAGCAGAACTTCACACTATTTACTAATATAAACTAAACTGTGGTTATTCTTACATGTAATAAGAAGTTAAAGTTGATACTAATTCACGAAAGAAAGAAATGTGGTTATAATCACATATTAAGACGTTACGGAAAAGCAGTAGTTAATCGTTACTTTCTTCCTAAGACGTTTTACCCTTTAGCTTCTTTTCTGATGGGAATCTGAAAGCATACTTCCGAGAACTGCTTCCTAATATTGGGAACCATTTCTTTTTAGCTCTTGGATCGTTGACGTCTTTATTTCCCACATCTTCAATACTCACAACTTGAAATTTTTTTACCTTTGTTTTGAAGTCAAACTTTGTAACACGAATTTGGAATACGTAACTTTTACCAATTAGTTGTTGTATGCATCATGGGAGATCCTTATGATTGTTTACAGGAATATATGAATCATGCGTTCAAAATAAAACAGGAAGTGTGTAATTATAGGGATAATATACATAGTTTAGAGGGAACTAAGATGCTTATTAAACAAAAAGCATAACAATAAACTTCGTAATAGACTAAATCTTCAGCATTCTTTTTGGTAATTTGTTTAGCCTCTGTATTTAGCATAACAAATCTTACTTAATTTGTATGATCATCAAAAATTGTTTCTATGCGAAATCTGTATGGATTTATAATTGAAGTTTTATATTAAACAAAAGTAAAATGATTAAAGTAATCATCATTCTAAAACAAAGTGACGTGAAACCTGTAAACTCCGGCAGTATTGGGATATTCACAGTAGTTACATGTCCATTTGTTGTCCAAAGTGACGATTCGATCAAAGTATTTTGAGCATGAAACGATGAACCAATTATTTTGAGTTATAATGTCAACGATCTTAGCTTTGCAATGAAAATATATTTTTCTTAGTAATTTTAAAAAATAAAATTTCTTAAAATAATAACCATGTAATATTGCCATAGTACTTATATGGAAGAGTCTAACATGTGGCTCTTCAACATCTAAGAATGATAGGATTTGTAAAAATAGTTCGGTTTAAAAAAATTTTCTTTCGCGAAATCTTGCTCAATAAGAGGAGAGTTATGGTGTTCTTCGGCATGGTCACTGCAATTCAATATTAAGTCTTTTAAATATTTTTCCGAAAATGTAATAAAATAAATAGAAGAAACTCAAATTTAAGTTAAATTTATGTCAACAAATAAGAGGACAAAATGGAACTTAAGTATTTAACTTCCTTCAAATCATCTATGTTGTAAAACCAAGTGGCTAGTGATGTGTTTAAGTAAATAAGACCTACATACACAACATATTATTAGATTTTACTTGAGGTTAATAGACATTATTTAAAAGGAAGAAGCTAACCTGCAAACATTATTGGATTAACTGTTGTTATAATAATTGATGATTTTTTGCTCTTTTTTTCACGAACACTCGATATTCAGCAGCGATATTGTCCCATATTGAAAGATGCACTTTGACTCTACTGGTAAATTTCAGAGTAAGTAAATGTATTGAACAAAAATATAGATAACAATGTGAATATTAAGCGGTTTACTTACTCTTCTAGCTTAAGAGAAGCCATAGTCTTTTGTGTAAAATATTTATTAGACAAATTTTAACCTCATATACGTATGATTTTCCCAACAACATATGGCAAAACAACATGGTCACATTAATATCAAAAGTAATAGGGATGATAGTTTTAAACAGAAGAAAGAAGCACATGGTAAGAATTCATCAAAATTTGCCATCGCAAGTAGAGCTTCAAAGTTATATAGTTTGAAACTTCTCATCTCAGTTGAAGGAGGATTAAAAAAGACTTGAGATTCAACTGTAAGGCGAGACAATTGAAGAATTAAATTGTGGTCTGTCACTTTGAAGCAGGCATTTTTTTGGGATACATTGAATTTGCTTATATGGTAGATTAAGCCCTCTTGCAAAAGGTTTTTTTTTAATATTCCATCAACCGGAAACTAACTGTTGCTTCGATGCGAATATCCTACACAGTAAAGAAAGAGAACAATAGTAAAAGTTCAGATCATTAACAACTAATAAATGCATAGTAGATGATTGTGGAAATTATAAAGAAAAATTTAAAACAGATTTATAAAGCAAAGATAAATCAGTAAAGAAAACGAATTTGAAAAGAAAAAAAAATCTTATATGGATCTATATTAGTTTATGAGATTTTCAGAACAATCATCGTGACTTTAGACACAATTGGTTTTATAATGAAAATGGTGTTTGACGATAATGCAGAGGGTAAAGACTAAAAATAAAGTCATTGATAATACACACAACCCATCTCTTAAAACCCCAAATCAATGTAAAATAAGAAAAATCTAACCTTTTCATCCAAGAGTAACAGATGGAGACGCCGTATATTTTTTCCTTTGCCTATGTGGCTGGCTTCCCAAATTCGAAGCAAACAAACAACAATTCATGCGTTTGATGTATGTAAACAAAGATCTCTCAATCTTAAATACGAATGGGGGACGGTAGCGGAAGACATGGTAAATCTTTTTTGAAAATCAGCCGCTATTTTGAGAAGTGAAACTGTAATATGAAGACATGAAATGTAAAATGGCGATGAAGGGGCACGATGAAAAGAGGCGAGGAGCATGTGCGATGATTCGATCAAGAGAAGTTAATATTAATTTTGCACAATATCATAGGGCCATTGAGAATAAAAAACTTTAATTTGCAGGATATTATATGGCCCAAGATGAATTTGAAACGTTTAAAATGCCATATTTTTCTATTTTGGTTATCAATTTTTATAGGACACGTGGCGTGAGAAGAGGAAAGGTAACTTAACTTTTATAATATGTATAATATGGTGTAATAGATGTTGTTAAGAGAAAAAGATGTAATTAGCTAACCAAGCCTATCAGAACTTTACGCTCGGCCATAATCCAAGACTACGACAAGATCGAGTTATCAGATTACAAATCTCGGATAAGACCAAGACAATCGGGACTTGGCTAAGAGGATCATCGGATGCTGAAGGTCTGGCTCAGTCTATCGCATTAGGTCAAGATCAACCATGCGAGAAAACTAGGTCGGTATCAAGAAAAAGGCACATGGTTTAGAAATGACTCGATGAACAATGTGTGTTATCGAATATGGGCAACTTGGACACAAAATATCAAGATGATCTTATTCATTTTTGAAGTATAAAGCAATTTTTATAAGCTAATAAATGATCACAAAGAGCCGTTGCAACCATTGGATGCGTCCAAAAACATTAAATGGTTGAAGGCCTTTATTCGTGCATTAATTAGCATAATGCTATTGTCTGATGCGTCCTGGCATGGTCCGTGTCAAGTCGAGCCATCATCTCAGGCGCCTTCCTTATTTGGTTATGGAAGAGCTTAAGTGTTTTTTACATCTTTCCCTTTATGTTTTTCAAACTCTTTATCATCTTCTCTATATATTTCGCATGTTATAACACAAATGAATTAATGAGAAAAAAATATCACTCTCTATCTCTCTCTACAAATTCTCTTTAATTCTTCATAAATTCTTCATCTTCAACCTCTCAAACTTACTAAATCTAACATGGTATCAAAGCGAATAAACTCCAATACTTTTCTTTCTTCCGCTTAAACTCTGTTTCTCATACTTGTTTGATATTTTCTTGGTTACTTTTTCAAATCTTGTTCGAATATCATTTTTCGTCTCCTCTAGGCTCTTCAAGATATAAATCATGGAGAGTCACAAGAATCAAGCTACTACGGTGTCGCTGCGGGAACCAAAATTAAAAGTGGGCAAAATACATCTTATTCCAAATTTGCATATGAGCGTGTTACAACAGGTGATAGTCTCGGCCACAAGAGCTGTCGGTGAGAATCCTAGATCTAACAACAGATATTGTGAACCTAATTGAGTCGTAGCTCGCGAAGAATGGAAAAAATAGTCTAGAGCCCTAAGTATTTCGGTGTGGAGAATTGAACGTGTATGTGCCCCTTTTCTTCATCTCTCTAATATAGGCTTTAGGGTTGATCCATCTTCCTTTTCGTCTTTCGTTTCTCCGCGGAAATCTTCCTTTTCCAGTTTATTCTTATGCTGAAATCTTCACTTTCTGGATTTCTTCCATTTTTCTTCCATTTTTCTTCACGGCTTGCAGGACAAGCTTCGACCGCTATTTTTCTTGGGCTCGATTATCGGCTAGAGTCATAAGTGGGTCGTACCATGATTTAGGCCTTGTCGGGCTGTTTTACAGTTTAGGCAATTTATACGGTTCTCATCGGAGAACTGAGCTTTTGTACGATAATACGATCGAGACTTTGTGGAAAGATTGAGAGAGATAACATCAATGTTTAAGTTAGTCATTTATCATTTTATACGGTCGGTAAATACGAGCGCATCTTTATGACTGTTCCGAAGAATGACGATTTTAATCGTATACTTAAGATAATCCTTGGCGATTCGAAAAACCATTATCATTTTATACGATTAACTCCATATGAGAAGATTTCACGATTCTTCCGTAAGTCGTAGAAAATAGTCGTATAGCTAAGGTGATCTCCGTATTCGAGACAACCGGAACCGTTTATACGATTACTTCGGGACTTACGCGAGTTTTATGATTTTTATTGCAGAATTCCAACAAAAACACGGACTGATACGAAAGGAGAGACGAGAGATTCGTGTCGAAGTCAGCTCGCTAGTTGGCGAGTTGAACTTGTGAGGTTCAGCTTGCCAGTTCCATTGTTCAGCGTATGTATTTCGCTTGTCCTTAAACGTATATGTCAAGGTCTTTTGATTCTTCGGACATCGATACCGATTACGTTTGTCTTGATTCTGATACTTGACGTAAGAAAATTGTCTTGCCTTGTTAAAACTTTAGTGATAGGAAAATCCGGTGGGAAAAAAACATTCTCGGCTAAGGACAAAAGCGTGCAGAGACAATCACTTAGCGATTATATGATTGTTGTTCGATTCTTCCGAAACATATCCTCTATGTCTTTCGGAAGTATCGCTGATTTAGTTTGTTTGTTCCATTAATCGAAAATGCTTAGATCATTTTTTACTTCTCAGATGTTGATTCCGAGTGTACTGTTTTTGACCCCAACAATCGCTGAAAGGTATAAACTTCCTACTTTGTTCAAGAACCACCAAGACCTACTTAGGAAGAAAAGGTTTTTTGAACTATGTGTTAAAGACCTCCCCAAGTCTCGGTCAAACCTTAAAAACCCTACAAACCGATGATGAAGAAGGTGAAAAAGAAGGAAAATGTGGGAAAGATGAGGTAATCCTCGAGGAATACAAGTTATTCCAAGATGACCAAATGGTATTAGGTATCATCCAAAGTTCCCTAGATGCTTTCATCCTTGAAGCTTACTCTTATTGTGAGACTTCAAGGGAACTTTGGGAGACTCTCTACAAGGTCTATGGAAATGTGTTAAATCTTAGTCGATTGTATGAAGTTAAGAAAGCTATCAATGAGCTAAGCCAAGAAGACTTGGAGTTTACTCAACACTTTGGGAAATTTAGAGCCCTCTGGGCCGAGCTTGAGATGTTGAGACCTACCTCTCTTGAAGCTACAATTATAAATGAAAGTAGAGAGAAAGAAAATGTGTTTGGGCTCCTCCTTACTCTCAACAACAGTTACAAGGATCTCATAAAGCACATTCTAAGGGGAGAAAAACTACTTACCCTAGAAGAAGTGTGTTCTAAAATTCAAAGGTAGCAATGGATACACATGTTGTTTCATGGAAAGAAAGAACTTGTCATGGATAACCAAGGATACTACAAGAATGGAGACAAGAAGAGTGTTTTCAGTGAACATAGCAAGAAGAATGAACACACCAAAGAAAAACGTTGGGTGCTCCATCCGCACATTAAGCCGAAACATATGGTGAATGGATTCAAGCCTCGGTTCAATGGACCAATGGACAACTATGCAACAACCTCGTCCATGGGAGAGGGAAACAAGTCCATGGATATGCTCTGCTATTCACAAACATTGGCTCTTGTTCCAGCTCAAGAAGAGTTTGTAAGGAGAAGTGATCTAGATGCACTCCTCAAGGCCCTTAAAGAGGCCTCCAAATCTGATAAAAGTGGTAGTCTAGTGGGTGATGTAATGGGTAAATATTTGCATGCTCAAAATGCTAGTACACACATGGTTTTTGATTTGTGTGCATCACATCACATGATTAGAAACTTGAACCTTACTGATAATTTAGAACCGGCTTTAGGAAATATGATAATTGCAAATGGGGATAAGATACCAATCAAAGTAATAGGTAATCTTAAGTTGTTTGACAAGAACTGAAAAGCCTTTTACATGCCTTCATTTGTATCTCATCTTTTGTCTAATAACGGTTTACTAATGACTTAAATTGTGAAGTTGTGTTTGGACATAATGATGTTACTTTTCAGGATATTGAGTCAAAAAGGATTCTTGGTATGGGATAGACCAAAGATGGACTATATATGCTTGGAGCCGACAAGTATACTCTTCCCTTATCTTCTGTTTTTGGTTCTTCTTTTGAATGCTCTAGTGATGTTATTTGGTATGCTAGACTAGGTCACCCTGATGGAAGAGCTTTGAAGTTAATATTTTCTAATATTTTTTTTGATAATGACAATTGTGAGGCATGTATTTTTGGCAAATTTTGTAGGTTTATTTTTCCTAATTTGAATTATATCTATGAGCACTGTTTTGACTTAATATATTAGGATGTTTGGACATCACCATGTGAGTCTAGAGAAAATAAAAAATATTTTATCACCTTTATAGATGAAAAATCAAAATATATATGGCTAACCTTACTTCCTTCAAAAGATAGAGTTTTTGAAGCTTTTAAATTTTTTAAATATATGTTGCAAACCATTTCAATGCTAAAATTAAAAATTTTAGATCGGATAATGGTGGTGAATATACAAGAAATGTCTTCAAAGAACATCTATATAATCATGACATCATTCATCAAACGAGTTGTCTATATACTCCACAACAAAATAAAAAGGCCGAAAGGAAAAATAGGCATCTTACGGAGGTGGCAATGTCTATCATGTTTTACAAGAATGTGAAAAAGAAGTTTTGGGAGGATGGGGTTGTGCTACTAAAATTTTAAAGGATATATCTCCTTTTGAGGTACTTAACAAGACCAAGCCTTCTTTAAGTCATCGAAGTGTTTGAGTGTGTTTGTTTTGTGTTGGTACCAACATAAATGAGGAACAAGCTAGATGCTAAGAGCACAAAGACTATATTTATAGGATACTCTACAACTCAAAAGGGATATTAATTATATGTCCCGGAAACGAGAAGAGTTTTAGTCTTAAGAGACATAAAGTTCATGGAAAGCAAAGGCTTCTATGATCAATAAAATTGAGAGTCTCTAAAGGATTTGTCAAACTCATTCTCGGATAAAGCATCAACCCTTAGAAGACTTATAGAAAATCTTGGCATTACTACACAAGAAAAGCCCTAAGACAACACCATTCATGACTCAACTATGGATCAACAAGAGCATGATGTAAAGACAAGTAAACCTATCCACCTTCATCATGAGGGAGGCACACAAAGTCATGATCCAACTCATGATCATGATCAACATCTGGATGTCTAAGAAAACCTCAATGAAACAACAAATGATGAACATTCAGATGGACTGTGAACCTTCATCTTTAAGGAGAAGTAAAAGGATAAAGAAATATCCTTCAAATTGGATAAACATTAGGGTATACTATAATACAAAGCCATAGCACACCAAACCCAAGAAGTGTGTTCTATGTTTCATGTTCTGTTCGAACACCAAGCTTTTGTTGGAAAGATTGATCAAGCTCAAGTACCTCGATCATACCATGAAGTCATTGAGTCAAAACAATGGAGAAAACCCATTGGAAACGAACTGAAAGCCATGGAGATCAATCATATATGAAAAGAAGAAGATCTACCCAAAAGGAAAGAAAGCCGTGAGCTCCAAATGGATCTTCACTATCAAGTATAAAAGCAATTGAGATGTTGAGAGGCATAAGACAAGGTTAGTGGCTAGAGGATCCACTTAAATCTATAGAGAAGACTATCTTGACAAGTTTGCACCGGCAACAAAACTTCACACGAGTATGACCAGCTTGGACACAAAAAGACCACAAATGATCATATTCATTTTTGAAGTATAAAGCAACTTCTAGAAGCTAATAAATGATCACAAAGAGCCATTGCAACCGTTGGAAGTGTCCAAAAACATTAAATGACCGAAGAATTATCCGCGCATTAATTGGCCGAATGCTATTATTTGATGGGTCCTAGCCTGGTCCCCGTTAAGTCGAGCCATCATCTCAGACGTCTTCTTTATTTGGTTTCGGACGAGTTGGACTGTTCTTTACATCTTTTCCTCTATGTTTTTTAAATTCTTTATCTTCTTCTCTATATATTTCACATGTTGTAACACAAATGAATTAATGAGAAAAAGATATAATTCTATTTATCTCTCTCTACGAATTCTCTTTAGTTCTTCATCTTCAACCTCTCAAACTTACTAAATCTAAAAATAAATACTACTAAATTACTATATAACCATTTGTCCCCGAAATAGTTTTGAACAAATGGTTAAAAGTTCAGTTAGTCTTTCTTCCCATCTAAGTTTGATCTTCTTTTGTCACTCATCTAAGTTTGATTATATGTTGTTGTGTTTGACTCCACATTATTATGTTTTTTGTATTATAAAAATTATTTATAAACGGGATTTTTAATCCAGATGTGACGAACAAACCATACATCTACTACTATATGAAATGAATTTATGTTCATTATTTCTTTTTAAGTTGGGAAATGTTAAAAGTCGAAGTCCTCAATTTTTTTTTAAGATAAATTTTTTTTCACGGTCGAACAATTCATTTACCAAATTTATATCAAAATTTGTATGGATTTATTTCACATCACATTTTAGAATAAATAAAATGAATTCATAATTCAATATGTGAGGAAATTCGTTTATTAATTTGATATAAAAAAGTGTAAAAAGAATGATTGAACAATATATATACCAATGTTTCAACAAGATTTTTGGTAAAAATGTTCACACCGGAATTATTGGATTATGAATTCATTGAAAACTTTGTAACGAATATTATAATATAAAATATTCAGTAATTACAAAATAAAGATGCTGATTTAATGTTGATTAAGCGTAATTATAAGTGCATTAGACATCATGAATAAGCTTAATTATTATAGACATGTACGCATATACATGATGATACCCATTATCTGTTTTAAAAAATTTAATATCCTAATTAGTCTTTTTATATTTAACCAATAAATGACTCAACTTGTAAGGTGTCTAGCTTAGCTTTACATACATGGGCTACACCATAGGGTGTGATTCCCATTAGCTCCGTTAAATTAATCTAATTTAACCTTAAAATTGGTTCTACAATAATATAACACTTTATGGGAGAGAATAATTCCAAAAAGCTAGTGCTAAATGTAAATCGCACCAACGATCTCGACACCTGTTTAGGGAAACTTATCTAAGATATTAAAAAGGGCATAAAGAATGATTCACTAATAATATATAATCAAATAATTAGAACCCTAAGCAAGAACATGTAAGAAGGACACCTAACTTTGCTTGCACTCGGTGACACATACACAGATTTGTCTTTTTTACTCAAAATTGTGAGACAAGAGCTTGAATGTTCTCATCACCGGATTATTCCATCCTTTTAAAATTATTAGTATATTAATGTGCATAAAACTGGTTTCCTAAATAACTAGCATTATATATATGTTAATGTTACTAAACATTTTTCATAAATTTAGTTATAGTACATAATAAACTTGTGTCTTTTTCCATGCATGCATATAACAAGTGGGTAGATCACCAATGTTATACTATATGTAGTCGGTTGGTTTATATAAATGTTTTAACATTATGAATGTGTGTGTGTAAATGTGTGGGCATGCATGATACAATTATGAATTGTTTCATTATTAATTAATTACTTACTTACTTATGGATAATTAATTAGGACAAGGATGTAGTAATAATTGATTAAATGAAGTAGGTAGGTAGGTAACAAGACAAAAGTTAATCCCCTCAACGGCTACCTGTACTAACACACTTAATTATCTAATATATTGTGGACACAAATCATATAGTTCGAACTTTGGAAGATTCTTCATCATCATCATCACTATGTGTACTCAATAAACTAATTATAATACTACTTCCGTTCATTTCTTCTTAAAATGAGGATGTTTTAGAATTTAGTTTTATTTTTAAAAAGATGATGTTTTAGTTGAAAACACTTTAAAAGAAAAACATAAAGTAAAGTAAAAGTTGTTTTCCTTAATTTACGTAAAAACTCCAAAACATCCTCATTTCAGAAACGGAGGGAATATTTTGGTTGTCAAAACACGAAAATTTTGTTGTTGTCAAAAACTCGTTTATTGTTTTGTTGATTAATTATAGCAACTCACAGTTTCTACTCAAATTTGTTAACTCTTCAATATACACTTTAAACTAGTCAATTGTTAATTTATATACACAAATTTTCAAAAATTATGGTTAATTTTCCATATGTGATTAATTCTACTAATCACAATCAACAAAATTAATTATAATTAAAAGTGAAAATTATACGAATAAAATGAAACAGTTACTTTCAATTACTATTACCATATAAATCAATTTGAATTTAATCGCGTATGGAAAATTAAGCATAATTTTTTTGAAGTTCGTGTATATCAATCAACAATTAGTTAGTGTATAGTGTGCATCTAAAAACCGTCAGTTTGGAAAAAATAATATAAGTTACGGTATTTATAAGAGAAAAAAAATCGTCAACCTTTTTTTTGTATTTTTCTATATATAAATGTTTTACATTAAATAATCATTATGGTATATGTTTTTCTTACAAAAATCTAATATAAACCGGGAACCAATATTGGGGGGAAAAGTCAGCAATATATGATGGTACATTACAAAGAAGAAAGAGTACAAGAAATTAATTTATGTCCATTAGTTTTACTATAAATTTCAAAGATCATTCTTAAGACTTTTGGTGAGAAGAAAATTGGGTAGCAGACATGAAATCAGTAAAAGGACATGAAGAACTTGAAGGAAGATTTACAATCATTTTCTCAGGGCCTTCATCGTGAAGAATTCCTTTAAAAACGTGTCCTCCGATATTCACCGTCGTCTGATAAGCATAATGTTCTTCTCCGTCATTGATTGAGCTCACTTTTATACACCTGAAATCCGCCGTTGTACTCAACTCTGCCGGAAAATGTCTCGGAACACCTACTGACCAGAATATATAATTTATTTTTTTGGGGTTAAAATATAAAAACTTTGTGATGATGAAGTACGTATTATTCTAGTTATTTTATCTGCTTCAATTATTTGCGTATATATATATATANTTTTTTGTGTATATATATATATATATATATATATATATATATATTTCAAATAAGCCATTAAACGAAACATTAGCAATTACACTTCTCGATCTTGTCAACGATATATTGAGGTGGTTTGTATTTACTAATCAATCTATTAGTCTTTAGAAGATCATATCTATAGAGATTAAAAAGTCAAGAATCACAAGCAAACGAGTTTTGTTTTCACTACACATAAAATAGAAACATTGACAATTGAAAGAAGAAAACAATTAAATCTTATTTATTATAAATAGTGAAGCATCATCACAACAAATAGTATCTGGTTTTAGATTCAAAATTGATAAACTCCAAAAGACAAATAACAGGTAACTCCAAGATGTTAAACATGAGTGGGTAGAAGAACCTGATGAAGAAGATGGGTGTTGTTCTCTGAGGCGTTTAGGAATAGTAGTAGAGAGTGGTCGCCATTGCGGTTGCGGTTGCGTTTGCGTTTGGTGTCTGTGAGATCTTCTATAAGCAGGAACCCAAGTGCTCTTGACATGAGTTAGGCAATGAAAGCCTTTGGTCTTGCAGCAAGTTCTGCATCTCATATATTCACACTCTTTCTTGGCTTGATTTCCACACTCTTCACACCTTCTTCCCATCATCATCATCATCATTGCATCCTCACAAGATTCTCAATCATAACAAGAGGCCGACCAATATATCTGCTCTCTTTGCTTCCTTCCTCTTTATGTACAAAAAGAGAAAGAATATCATCATATTTATATATAAGCATTTTATGTATTGCATTAATTATTTCTCATCATTAAATAAAATTTACACCTTGTCCTGAGTTTGAAAATCACAAAATAAAGAATATTTTAGTAAATTTTTTACCAAATTAATTCTTATAGGTATCCACCTAACTTTAAATAAATATAGTTATAAAGTATTTTATAATAGAAAAAATATTTTTGTCAACTTTAATTTAAAATAATCTTTCGAAAAATAACACAAAATCTGTTGAGGTACTTAAATATTAAAAATATATAAAAATAAAAAGATTGACTTCACTAGACACAACTATATACAACCAAACTATAAAGTTAAAATTAAGGTTGGGTAACTTATTTGGTAATTAGGTTAGTTTTAATTAGTCTCAATCGCAATTTCTGATCGCATTTCATAAATTTGGAATCGAAAATTAAGATTATTAATCGCATGAGGGTATAATGATGAAATCGATTAATTTGGAGAGTCGGGTAAAGATATATACATGTTCAAAGATTTTCAAAAGAGGTACAAAGTTGGGTAGGAGGAAAATAGCTTGGATTTATGCAGTTGGGAGGTTTAGTGAAATCAACTCAATAAATAATTTAATGTTCGCTTTATAAAATACTAAAAATATTAACACTAATTTTTAATATATACAATAATGTATATGTATATATTAAGGAACCTTATATAAAAAAAATTTGGCATAGAGCATAGATGTCCGAATAAAATTTATATATTATGCTTTATACACTAATAAAATATAAATTAGATTTAAATAGTTAGCAAATCAATTGAATATATTTATTACATGTTAATTATATAATTAAACTCAAGTTACATTTTTGTAATATTATTATTCTGATTACTAAACGAACCCTCTGCTCTACATTATGATATGGATTTGCAAGCTTTCTTGTTTTGGGCAAGCTTGTATCTACCTATTACAACAACGGAATAATTACACAACTATATTCTACTCATATATCCATCCATGCCACATTCTTTTATAATTATGAGTGGGGCTCTTATTTTATAACTATGCATAATATATGATCATGCTTTGTACTATATTGTCGGCCGTTATTTATTCATATTCTTTGTGAATTCCAAATTACCATTAAGATTTTTTGTTGCAAAGTTGTGCTACCAATTACAAAATGTTATTCGCAGAATCATGTTCCGAATCCCGGTGTAGAGAATAGCATAAAACTCATATCAACCTGTGAATTAACAACTCTTTCCTTTGTTAAAAAGAACAAAACAAAACACAACTTGAGATGTACAAAAATAGAAACCTCATTTCCAAATTTAAAGTTTTAAATATCGTGTTTTCACAATGTTTCCGAAATGTTCTGAAAATGGATTTCGGATGGAATCGCAAAACTAGGGGCCCTTCTTTTATTTACTGAATCGGCCGAAATATGAAGTAAATCAAATGCAGATAGGCAAAATTTTAAACCCCACAGGGTAAACCAAAATCACAGAGCATAAACCAAGAATATGCAGACAAAACTTCAGGTATGTGACTGCATCTCATAATAAATCAGAATGTAACACCCAAATGAGAGATGCATTGTCCTTCTAAATTGTAATGGACAGTAAAATCTGGAAATCATCTAATGAAAAAAAAGAAAAAATCATAGAAGTACTTATTACATCAGAAACAAGAAAACAGATAGTAATATAACTCTGGCAAAACAAGTTACTTAGTATTTTGAAGTCTCTTACTTACCTTGTCCACTGATGCATGGGACCTCCAAGATTGTGAATCGTAATTGTTCACCGGACTTGCGATGGAGAGCATAGCAAACCAGATGCATCCGCACCAATGACCGCAAGATCACAGACTGCACAGATGCTGCCTTCCTGGGTTGGTACAAACCGGGCGGTGCAGTAAGGGCATGAAACGTCTTTTTGCCCTCTATAGATTGGAACATAAGTTGACCCGCATACCACAAATGGGTTCCGGAAGTCGTAGTTAAGCTCGGTTTCATCAGTCATGTTTCGTTCAGCAGCTTGTACAACTTGTCTTGCCATCTTCGCCTGGTTTTCCAAAGTTGGATTTGTTTCTAAAAATCTTCTGGCGAAGTTTGAAGCAGTAGCAAAGTTCTTTGCCTTGTAGCAGATGCTCATCGCACTAAACAGCGCAAGCCGTAGGTGAGGTGTTTGGAGATTACAGTGAGTGAAGTACGCAGCGAGCTCTTGCTGCCTAACCGGATTATCTTTCAACTCTCTCCTTGAAAGTTCCATTTTAAGACCAAGGACATATTCTTTAACAATAGTGATCAATTCCTTAACCTCGTCGACTTCTCTTCTTGACTCAACAACCACTAGTGGGATGGTGTGGAGAATAGAAAGGAAGACACGGAGAGCTTCAGTGAGTTTCCCAGCTGTTGTGGCTTTGTAGCCGGATTTGAGCTTCTCTTCTAGCTGAGAGAAATCATAAACCAGAGCAGGTGAGCCACGGACGTTGGGACTAGAAGACTCGCTCCATCCACGTTCAATGGCAAGAGGAACCACAGGAGAAGAAGACAACGCACGCAAGTAACTATGGCTTCCACTGAACAGATCAAGAAACCTTGATTTCAATGGTGCAAAGTTCTTTACACCTAGCTGTCTGTGGAGCAGACGCATTGCAGTGTCAAAGCTTCCAGCTGCAGCCTGTTCAGCAGCAAGGGAAGATTTCTGGCTCCAAATCTGACTTACGGGCATCCCCTGAGAAGGTGTCACAAAGACAGATGAACGGACGTTACCAGATACCTTAGGCGTGCCAAGGTCTGGTGGGAGCTCCAAGTCATCAAGTCCCCATCCACCTTCCTCGTCATTTTCTTCGTCAGCTGCTTCTGCATCCTTCAAAATATCTTCAATATCTCTGTTCTCCATTCCATCAACATCAACCAGGTCAAGTTCATCACCCCAATCACCTTCAACATCTTCTTCATCAACAGCTCCTCTATTTGTACTCTCAAGTCCTCCTTCAAATATTCCCTTCATCACTCTCAGAAGAGGCCAATCACCACCACAAATGACGGGACGCGGTGGCATAAGCAGTGATGGTGATTTCCCTTCGGGCAATGATGGAACATTGTCTCCTAGCTCAGTTGCCAGTCGCTCAGCAATGTCACTTAAACCATGAACCGAAGCCGTGATATAAGCCAGAGGCAAATGACCAGCATTCTCCAGTATCTTAACACGCTCTTTAACATCTCCAAGATAGAGAGCATTGTGAAACTGACCCATTACATTGTTCTTCACTTCTGCAATCTTCATCAACTTTGAAAGCTTGTCCAAATTGCCAGTAATGAGATAAAGAAAAGATAACCTCTCAAAATTCTTTGTCTGCTGATACGCAAACTCAACAATTCCAGAATTACCTTGGCGAAGAGCTTCCACCCCGAGTCTATACCAGTGGTCTTTCTCGTTTATCGCTGTAGCAGATGCAACAGCCACACTGATGTTGCCACTTTCAAGAGCAAGGTTGAATCTAATCCTCTCGTCTTCAACAAAGTGGAGGGCAACTTCAGGAAATCCTTTCTGCTGCAGGTAAGCAATCATAGCCTGCCCACAGAGCTGGGAGTTCTTTATCATGCTCATCACATGATCATATCTCTTTCTCAGCAGTGAAAGCTTGAAAATGTATTCAGTTGCGTTAATGGTGATAGCCCTGTTTTTCCCATCCCGATCCAAGCAAAATATTGTATTTCCAGAAACCTTAGTGATATAAATAGGGACATCGAGGGTTCGGATGATTCCACTATCTCCATTAGGAAGGCAGTACTTGATGTGGTTCAAGGTTGTGTAAATGAAAACACCGTTGTCATCCCAAGCTCCACTTTTCACACGAATTGTCTCATGAAGTGTGCACTGAAGGACGAGTTTTTTACTTGCAATTATGATAGTATGTTTACTGAGCAAAGCAACAGACTCCATATCATTAGACCATACAACATATCTTACCAACGGTGTCTGAAGTTCTCCAAGAACTAGCCTTTGCTGAAGGTCAAATATAACCACTTTATCCTCAGATCTACAAAGCAAATTTCCAGTCCCAGCATAGAAGATAGCATCTGTGGGAATAGGCAGAGAAGCCTTTTTAACCACCTCATTCTTTAGATTCTTGACTAGCACCTGGCTAGTGCTTTTCTCGAGAACAGCAAACCGGTTTCGAGCAATGAATACCGCAGAACCACCTGTCCCTCTCTTTGCATCTTGTACAACGTCACTCCTGCCAACACTATCTTTCGGTATGATGTACAGCTCGTAAGAACCACCATCAAGATCTGAGCAGATCAGAACTGCATTTTCTGTTGGACTGTAAGAAAGAGCCCTAGGACTTTGGTTCAAGCTTGGTATACCAGGGCGCCTAATAGGGATAACCTGGGAGTCTCTTTGAGTTGAATATTCGTAGTACCGTAAAAATCTATCCTTGGCATAGAATAAAGAATCACCACTCAGTGCAAAAGCAGGACGTTCTCTCTCAAGTTTGAAGACTATCATACCATTGTCATGCCCCGCAGCCAGCAAATTTATCTCAGGGTGAACTGCAAGTATCCAGAATCGATCATGTTCACGGCGAAAAGTTTGGATTCCAGTTCGTTTGGTTGCATCCCAGACACGAATGCTTTTGTCCTCAGAGTTGGATACAATTATGTCTTGTTTTGCATGGAACATAACGGATGAAACGTTGTTCATATGGCCTCGCAATGTGTCCACCTCCCAAGCTTTAGTTTCTGCAATAATGTTGAAAAAGACGGCATTACGACCTCATTGATTCATAATTTTCCCTTTACGTAAAAAAGACAATTTCTAAGAAGAATTACCATTCATACGCCACAGCTTTACTTGGCGGTCATCTGCACCAGAGACAATCAGAGGAAGGGTGGGATGAAAAGAAGCCCAGTTTACTCCTCTATCATGACCTTCAAGGACGTATTTAACTATAGCATCAACCCCACCAAAAAGATCAGAATTCATCTGACTAAACCGCATGATATCGTCAGCAGGAGATGCTGACTTTTTCCTTAACGCACCAATGTCCCAAACACGGACAGTCTGATCCAACGATGCTGAAACAACAAGGTCTTCTTTTGGGTGAAAAGAAGCACACATGACATAATGATTGTGACCAGTTAAAACAGAAATACAAGTCCTTGACTGCCAGTTCCATATGCGGATAGTCTGATCATCACTGGCACTCACAATCCAGGGGTTTTCATGATGAAATTGGACGGTGCGGATATAATCAAGATGCCCAAGAAGAGTGAAAAGACATCTGTGAGTTTTGTGGTTCCATACTTTAATCTTGTAATCATCCCCTGCAAACACCCAATGAAGTCAATGCCATCAGCTAAGTACTGTTCTGGAAGAGCTCTGGGATCACTGAAATAAAGCAGAATCCAAGCCAATTGCTCCTAAAGTTTTTGACTAGTTGCTTATGTCCAAACCACACTACCTATGCACACGTAACATGGGATCTGATTCCAATGGTCTAGGTCTAGTCATCCAGAAAGCGTAAATTATATATAAACAAGAAAGCGTAATATAAACAAGGATTTAACTTAAGATAATTATATACGTCACCATCTGTGCACCATCTTCATATGGCTTGAGAAATATCAACTATGAGAAGAAACTAAGTCTGTTACAAAAAATTGCTACGACCAACAACAGCAACAAATTAGTTCAAGAACTGAAAAAATCGACTTCATGCAAGATTGATAAACTAAGTCATAACATTCGACCGGTATAATATATAGATTATGATGGTTTTTTTGGTTTTTTGTTTTGTTTAAAATATCTTGAAGACCTAAGCCTTATTGTAGTACTAGGGTTGTGTGTGTATATAAAGTTGTCAGATGAATGAACCTTAATTGTATGACCAGCAATATACAAAATATATATAAACACGTAGAAAGAAGAAAAATTAGAACAGTATGCAGGAGCTCAGATAATATAAACATCAGTACATGTTTCATAGATATAAATCTTAACAGAGAAAGTAAAGCCATTTCGGCATGTAATAAATAGACAAACGATGAGCTTAGAAGCATAATTGTTTTTTTATTAGATACTATATTGATGATATTCAATGGCCATTATCCACCTCAATGAGATGGAAATTCATGCAAGAGCTTACATTTAGCATTGAAAGTCACAGTAAAACTGAGTAACATAAACCCTAATGATCTTCTAGATAAAGGATAAAGAAGGAAGAGTTAAGAAAGCAGATGCAAAGAGAGATTCAAAATCAGAGACTGAAGAAGATGAAACCAATTGCCCAAGACAATATTACCGGAATGAAGAACATGAACTATAATGCACTGGACAAGAACCAAGGATGAGACAAACCAAACCATCCTTTGCAAAGACACTAAGCTAGATCTAGAAGCTAAGAGTCGATACTCATCAAAGCTGATTAGGATTTCTAGACCATGAAAATTTTATAAATAAAGATTTGTATCTCAAAATCTAGATGAACATATCGTACCTCCTGAGACAAATAAAGGCTGTGAACTGTGGAAATGAACACCACGAACAGGTCCTTCGTGCTCATCAAATCTATCGATCAAAGTACCCATACGATAATCCCAGAGCTGGATCACACCACTGTGCAAACTCGCGAGAATCCATGGTCTTTTAGGGTGGAAGCTCAGACCCTTAACTCTGTTACTCTTTGTCTCGAACTTGGTCAGCATATTCTCAAATTACGAAAGATGAACAACTCTACACAAACCAGATCACAGATAAGGTAATGTGGAGTAACAAACAAACGAGCCAGTCCATACAAACCGAAATAGCGCAAAAAGAAAATGTAATCAGCGTGAAATTGGAATCAGATCTACGGAAACAAGCAAAGAAGAGGCGGAGAAAAGGGGATTCACCTCAGAACCCAGGGGAAGAGATCAAGCGAAGCTTCACGGAGGTGATCAGTAGCAGAAGTTTGAGAAAGCGATCGGTGATTCAGTTTCGCCGTATAGATCTGAATCCTTACGGTCAGTTATCTCGCGTCTCGCTAATTCATAAGGTTTTCCTTTTCTTTTTTTCTGCCAACTTCATAAGAATTAATTTTCCTCTTTTTTATTTTTATTTTTTATTTGTCACCAAGAATAAAAGCTAGAAAACAATAGAATTAATTCTATTTATCCACTGAGGTATCTATGATCTAACAAAAGTAAAGCATTGGTTTCGCATTTTTGTTGTACGCGCAAAGAAATCTACATGCTTATTAGATATTTTTGGCCAGTAACTGAACTTGACCGCTGGATATCGTTGTCTATAATTCTTCACGTCTGTCAACTATAAAGCGAAAGCGGACCAGTTTGATGGATATGCAATCATGTCGAGTAACTCTTTGGAATTTGTGTAGAAGTTATCACATTAGAAATACAATTTGAGTAAGCTCTGCATATCCCAAAGTGAACTTGAAGGGAAGAAATTCCCTGATACACATCCATGTATCCCATTATTATGGGTTTACCCGATAGACCTGTAAAGATCCACCCTAACCCACAAATTTGGTCTTTCGATTTCCACGAACCATCAACAAAGCATACGTTTACTCTAGGTGGAATATCGCGAGGGATCTTTACTGCCACCCCTCTCGTGTCGACTGCTTGAATTCGTGGAATACTGTTGTGTGCATAACTCCAATCTGAGGCCTCTTTTAAAGCAAAAGTTAGAATATCTGGCGGATCCCAAATTTTTTCATTAAATAGTTTATCATTTTGTGTTTTCCAATTGTACCATAAAATCCATAAATACTCATTTTTAGCTCCCATTTTTCTCAAATCGGAATTACCATATGTGTATAGATACTGAACATTTTCCAATAGTTTAGTCATTGGAAAGACACCTATGGAGGTTAAAATTGGTGAAAGAGCCTATGTTTGAAAGGTTGGTGGGCAAGTAAACATTGCGTGATTAACTGTTTCTTCCTCGTCTCCACAACGCGTACAAGTTTGGTCAATTCGCATATTCCGCTTTGCTAATTGTACATTGACTGCTAAAGCTCCAGAAAGAACTTGCCACATATAATGCTTGAGTTTAGAAGGTTCCTGCAGAGTCCAGACCTTTTCCTTAAAGGTATTAGTCGTAGGTAATTGACATGCATAAGCCATATAATCATCCAAGACAGATGCAAGCCATTCATACCCCGATTTGATAGTATAGAGCCTAGATTTTGTATAATGCCAACAATAACCATCCTCCCGTGAACGCGCTGGTCGTATACTCAACACCTTTGGTATAACTTCTGGAGGGAATAAGTTTTTAAGTAACCGAAAATTCCAAGTGGTCCCATTCTCTCGTAGAAGAGCCCCTACACATAATCCTAGTTGAGAGATAGGTGAGTCATTATACCCTGGGTGAGGGTCCTTACCCGGAATCCAATTATCCTCCCAGACTTTGGTCTGAATTTCATTATCAATTTTTTGTCGTAAGCCTTGTTGAAGTATCGAACAAACATTCCATATACTTCTCCATCCGTAGGATGGACGTGTTGGTTTTGGAGCCAGAAATGGTAAACTATGTCGAAAATAACGTCCCTTTAGTATTCGTGCAAAGAGCGAGTCTAGTTTGTAATATAACCGCCACATTTTTTCGTCAGTAGAGCCTGATTAAAAAATTCTAGAGAGCGAAAGCTCATTTCGCCCATACTTTTTGGAAGACATAATTTGGACCATGCTATCCAATGTATTCCCCCTCCCTCAACTATTGTTGTCCACCAATATCTAGCAATCGCACTTGTAAGCTTCTGTAGAAGACATTTAGGCAATCAAAAGCATGAAATTATATAAGTTGGCAGCGCCTGTGCGACTGATTTAATCATAACCTCATTCCCACCCTTGGAAAGAAGTTTTGCTAACCAACCATTTATTCGACTGTTTAACCGATCCCTAACATAGACAAAAAATTGAGCCTTAGATCTCTAAAGTTCTTCAGGGATACCCATATACTTCCCTCCACCCCCCGTCAGTGAAAATCCCCAAGCGTTTCTTTATGAGGTATTTGTCTTGAGGGAGCACTTTTTTCCAAAAAAAAATTTCGATTTTGTCAAATTGATAGGCTGACCTGACGCTTGCACATAATTATATAATATACTCTTTATGGCATCGCATTCCGGAAGATGAGCCTTACAAAAGAACATGTTGTCATATGCAAAGAGAAGATGAGACAGGGATGGGCAAGTATGTACAATTTTAATACCAGTAATGCGTCATTTCCGCTCAGTCGCATGTAAGTTGGCAATAAGTACCTTAGTACATAGAATAAACAGGAACAGGGAAAACGAATCCCCTTGGTGTATCCCTCGCAAAGGTCTGATCCCACCTTTCGGTACACCATTAATAAGAACCTGATAGGATACCGTCGTCACACACTGCATAATCCAGTTTATCCATCTGGCCGCAAATCCCATTTTGGCCATCATCGCACTTAGAAAGTGCTATTCAACGTGGTCATATGCCTTACTCATATTAGTCTAATTGCCATAAAGTTATTCTTACAATGTTCTGAAGAATGTAAGGCATGAAAAGCTTCTTGGGCCATAAAAAAAATTATCAGAGATTACCCTTCCTCCAGCAAACGCCGATTAAGTCTCAGAAATAATTAAAGGTAAGAAAACTCGTAAACATTGAGTTAAAACCTTCGAGATAATCTTGTAAACAACATTACAAAAACTAATGGGACGAAAATCTTTCATCTCCTTAGGTCTATCTAGTTTCGACATGAAACAAATATTCGTCTCAATAAGCTTGCTATCAAAAACACCATTAGCCATAAAATATCGTACCAATTGAACAACATTACCCCCAAAAATACTCCAATACTTTTGGAAGAATAATGCCGCCATACCATCATACCCTGGTGCCTTTTCAGGAGCCATCGCAAAAAGAACATCCTTAATCTTCTCAACTAGAACAGGTCGAAGCAGCTGTGAATTAATATCATTTGTGATTACTAGTTGTAGATCCTGTAACACCGTATCCATAGTTACCCTTGCAGAGCTTGTGAATAAATCCTGAAAATAGGAGACAACTGCTACTTCAATCTCCTCCTCTTTCTCTGTCAAAGAGTCATTCTCCTTAAGTAAGCCCGATATTTGATTCTGGGCCCGTCTTTGTTTTGTAGTAGCATGGAAAAAATGTGTATTCCTATAGCCCTCTTGCAACCATGTGACATTTCTTTTCTGCTTCCAAAACATTTCCTTGTCCAGAATTGCGACGATTGGTGAGAGCTGCAATCTCCTCCGTCGAGTGCCATCCTGTGAGTGAGCCACATCAATTTGCGCTTTCAAAGATTCTGCATCCTGGGAAGATTTAATATGTTCCTCTCGCCTCCATCGCGCGATACAACCACGACGATTCTTAATTTTATCCCAAATTGACAAAGTAGTGTGTGAAGCACCATCTTGCCATCCATCTCGAATGATAGTTTCAAAATTCTCCTTTGTCGGCCATCGTTTATCAAACCGAAACTGACATGATCCTCTCATCTTTAGATTGGCTAGATATATCATGAGTGGACGATGATCTGAGCTCTAAAATTGTAGATATTTAACATGAGAATGCGAGATTACATTATGCCACTCTTTATTACCCATGGCACGATCTAGACGGCAACAAACCGTATTCCGGCCACGACGCCCCACCCAAGAGAGATATTTACCAGTAAAAGGAAAGTCTATCATACCACAACATTCCCGCATTAGGCGAAAATCTAGAAAGGAAACTCCAGAACGAATACGACCACCTCGTTTCTCATTATTATCAAACAATTTCTTTGAAATCACCTACCATCGCCCAAGGCGCTAACCGAGAAAAACCAATTCGTTTTAGACGCTTCCAAACCAAATCACGGTTAGAAATAACATGATCACCATAAAAAAAAGAGATAAAAAGTTTTATTCCATCAGTTGTAACCATTATATCGATTACATTTTTAGAACTAGAAATAACTTGAACATCGAAAGAAGACAAGACAAATAAAGCTAAACCACCACTAAGACCAGAAGGGTCAACAATAAAAAGAAAATCATAACCTAAATGAACTTGCAAATCCTGAATAAAAACACGACTTTATTTGGTCTCCATAAGAAAAAGCATCCCTATGAAGAACGTACGCCGGAATTCCCGAAGACGCCTAATTGCCATGAAGCTATTAGCTCCTTGGCAGTTCCAACTTAAGATCATCTAGCCTTCCGCCCGTGTTTTTCCATCAATCACCTAGCTTAAAAAAATCCTCAGATTCTTCCTCCAATTTGGAGACCATCTCTGGAACGGATGGAAGACTCTCTTTAACCAACTCCAAATCCCCAAGAAGATGTGTTACCTTCTTGATCTCTTTCGAGAGAAGATAGTCAGGGGCCGCAATCTTTTTCCATGGTAACATCATTTTTTCAACACGAGACCTCTTAACAACACTAGATTCTGGTGAAATCGATACTTCCAACAATCCTTTTAGGGAGATCATATCGTCCCTAGGATTAAAGCTACTATCACCACCGGTTTGAAAATTATTTAAATCTGCCAGAAATGCTCCATCAGCCCCTACATGGGTCATCTCCTCATTATGCAGCCCATCAGAATTCTCGGTAACATGCTTACATGTCACTAATGGGCTTGCCTCATAAACTACTATAAGCCCATTAATGTCACCTTTATTATTCCCTGGCCTAAAGGTTTGGACAACCCATGCTTTAGTCGACTGGGCCGATATCTCATTTACACTATAGACCTCATCTAGCCCATGAGATTGAGGCCCACCCAAGAGCCCACCATATTTTGACTCAACCACACCAGAAGTAAAGGGCATCGACATATGAGGTAGAACATCCAGCGATAATTGTCGTGTAGCAGTACCATAATTTTGTTCCTCATAACCAACAAAGAGGCGGCGACAAGTCTGCTGACGAATTCTCGGCGAAACCCAGACACTAGATAGCCGTGAAAAATCCGGCTGAGCATCCCGATAACAACGGGGAGCTACATCTGAGCCTGCAATTGAAGTAGGGTGGTGTCTTCTCTGACGACGCATATCTCGACGGTGACCATCTCTGTCATCATCACGTCTGGGTCCATTTGAACCACGGCCACGCCTCATCACCGCCAGACAAAACAACGATTCATGGGTGAGTTGGAAGCATAGATTACAGTATCCTCTAAAATTCTCATACCCCAGCCTCACAACTATGGAGTCGCCTAAAGCAAAGGTCAGTTCTCTAACAAAAATCAAAGGAGCAGAGACTTCTAGAGATACCCGAATCCGGGAGTTCTCCACATCGATTTTCTCAATTTCACTTAAATCATCACCAAGCGTTTGAAATGTCTGCTCCATTCGATAATGATCAAGGAGATCTCGTACCAAAATCCAAAACGAAGTCGTTGATGGTTAATCTCGAAGAACAGTAGGAACCCAGCGTTCCAATGCTACAATCCAACGATCAAAATGAAAAGGCCGGAGTTCCAACACCTTTTTCAAGTCTTTCTTTGATTCAAATCTAAATCAGAAACGACCATTGCCAACGTCCATACCATGGACATGGCTTGAACAATCCCAAAGAGATGACAGAAAACTTATCAGGGACCTAATTCTTCTAGATTGAACCGTCGGATTAAGAGGCCTACCCACCAAGGTTAATTGGAAATGCTTCATAACATATGAGTTATCAAACTCAGGAATTGCTAGAGGTCTGTTGAAGCATTAGAAGCAATACAATGCACCCGAGCTGACTGTGAAGACCGGGAAGCCATGATTGTAATAGGGGTGAATCCAAAAAAATTTAGCAGTGAGATGAAAAACAGAGAGCTATGAGTGAAGGAGATAACAGTGCACCACAGTCTTAAGTATTTGTCGATACAAAGGCAGATCCCCAAAATCAATTTGAAAATCCCATAAACCAAGCAGATGTTGAAACAAAAAAGTCCAATAGTAGCATGTGAAATCCCTATGATTACGCCTTAACAACGAGACACCAAATAAGGAAGGAAAAATTCGATCAAACCAAAAATGAATCTTCAAAAACGAGATCAGGGAATAACATCCTATATTTACCGCATCCACTTCCAACAGAGAAGATTCCATCGGCAGATCAAAATTGCCAGAGATCGGAAAATAAATTTGAATATGCCGTTATGAACATTTTATTATTTTATTTTAGATGAAAAAATATAATAGAATCGTTAAGAAACTAAAAATTAAAAAAAAATTCAAAATAAGGGACTCATTGGTAATTGTTTCGGTTTCATTTTTTGGTTTTTTATTTATTTATAATAAACTAGGTGACTGGTGGCGCGGGAGATGAGAAAACTTAAGATAATTTGTAATTATAATCTAAAGTTATAATTGACAATTCATGATCATGGAAACATACATTGTATTTATTATTGTTTACACGACAAAAAAATATATTATACAAATATACAATATATATGAATATTAAAAATATTTTAAAATATTATTGTTTTATTTATATAATATATACAAAATATTAATAAAAATAATAAGTATTGTAAACTCAATAAATTATTAAACGTTCTAACTGATGTAATTTATTTTATTTTACCGTATATCATATACCGATTTTTTTTCTTAAAAAAATATAATGATAAAAACATATATGTTTATTAAAAATTTTGAGAACCAAAAAATAAGGAATGAGAATACAAATTATACGTTTTGAAACACCTGTGTGTAAACGACATTAGATGTCTTAGTAAGCGGTTTACCTGCACTTTTAGTAATTAAAATCTTCAATCCTTTTCTCGATGTTACTCTAAAAAGAAAAACATACAACTGACCATGTGTAAAAAAATAGATTTTGGCAGATAAACACCAACACGCTCTAACGTTTGACCTTGGCTCTTATTAATCTTCGTCACAAAGGCAACGATGACCGGAAACGGTCTCCTTTTCATCCTAAAAGGAAATCGTGCTTCTAGAGGCGATACAAACATATGTGGTATCAAAAATTTCTCACCAACTCGTTCACCTGTTATAATATCTGTCTTTAAAACATGATTTGCAAGTTGTGTAATAAGTAACCTTGTTCCGTTACATAGATCACTTTTAGGATCAATACTTCTAAGTAGCATTATCAGTGTTTTTATCTTCAATTTCAATTCATGATTTGGCAGTCCAGAAACTCTAATGTTATTTAAAAATTCCTGCGAATATGTGATATCATCATATTTTCTTGTATCTGACTTATCAATAGTATCAGAACCTAAATAACATGCTTCATCTCCTGAAAAATACGATTAATAAATAAGAAAATTAAATGACATTTACTAGTTATAATCGGGTTGTTAAAGAGATATTACATGATAGTTGTGACTTGTGATAACATGTATTCATAAAGACTGTCAACATCTTGATTAATTGGGCTTAATATAGCTCGTTTTTGTAAAAAATTCGGATCATGTTGTTCCGAAAAAGAGTCTCCATAAACTTCTCTAACAATAGCTTCTATGGGATTAACACATTCGGTGATAAGCAAATCCTCAGGAATATCTATATCGCATTCATCTTTACCAATTTTTCCATCACCTATATCAAGAATCCATTTGGATAATGACTCTATTTCTAACAATAATCACTTAATGCAGCATGAAGTCGCATATTTTTAGTGAGTGTGAGGACTCTACAACGATCCCACAATGGCGAAGAATTGATAGTAACCATAATTTTCTTAATCCGATTACCACCAGTGATGACATGTAATATTTGTATTAAAATCTCCACTAAACACAACAACTTTACCACCGAAAGGTTGATCACATTTAAGAACGTCGCGCATAGTTCGATCTAATGTCTCAAAAACAGTGTCTACTCATCATAGGAGCTTCATCCCATATAATAAGTTTGGCATGTTTAATCAATTCGGCAAGATGTGAACTATCACTGAACGAACACATCGTAAACTCATTTACCAAAATAGGTATTGCAAACCTAGAATGAGTTTTTCTTCCACCTTGTAATAATAATGAAGCAAGTCCACTTGATGATACATTTATAACAATTTTACCTTCAGACCGAATATAAGTTCCAAGTAAACTCCACAAGTAAGCTTTTCATGTACCACCAAATCCACAAACGAAAAACATGCGACATGACCCCTTCAGTACTGCATCCAAAATCTCATCATATATAATTCGTTGTTCGTTTGTTACTGTAGACATTAGTTTCGAATGCATAAGTCGGATCTCGACACGGTCATAATTTAACTCGCCCAATATAAATGGATTGACTCTATCATCATTTAATATATCATATGGAACCGACATATTGCAATCAGATAGACTTAGTCCATTAACTCGTAACAACTTATTTATCTCTATTAGAGTATAAGTTTTGAGCTGGTCTTCATTTAAATTTAGATCTGACAAATATGAGTTTAATATTAATTTAAATAAGTTAAACGATAAATTTAGTTATTTACCTTTTATATTTGTTCGCTTTCTTTGCATTATTAATATATCCGCAGACAATATTTTTCAAGTCGCGTTCCAGACATTTATTAGTTCAGATACGCTATTCGAAAGCAACATGACTACAAATAATTTTCTCAAAAACTTAGCAGTAGCCCAAAAATCACTTCCTTGATAGCTTCAATATATTCGTTATCGTCATCCAATAATCTCAGTGCATAACACACATCTTTAAACGTGGGATACAAAGTGCCATTTACAGTGCGAATATCCTCAAAATTCTTCGACCCTTTAACAATATTCAACACAACCCTCAAGTAATACAATTCTCCATATGAAGGTGGAACATGTAAAGAGGTGAATAGTTTCCTACTCCAATTGAAATTTGCAAATTAAGATCTTGGAACATACAATATGTTTTA
>OVBE01000630.1:0-46861 GCA_900406425.1 Iberis pinnata | reverse complement strand
CCAGAAAAACAGAGCAAATGAAGAACAAACTCAAAACCCAGAAATTCTAATCAAGGGGAAAACGAGATTTAAGTTGGAAATCAGAAGATCAGCATGCATAGAATGGATAACAATCTTAAACTAAACAAGAAAGTGAAGAAATCAAAGACTAAACAAGGATTTTATAAGAAATCAGAATTTCTACATGAAGAACATCATCAACAACCTTAAGAACAAAAGAGAGAAAAAAAATCCTAAGACATTAACCTAAAATGGCAAAATAAAGCTTAAACCTAGAAGGAGGCGTTTTTGGGGTTTAAATAGTATTTCAGAAAAAACCCTAAAAATGCAAAAAGACAAAACGTAATGATTGCCTTAATCTTTAAATCGGGTTTGTGCAGGAATATCCTGAAACTTTCTCTGATAGAGCTGGTGAGCTGCTTGTCCGAGGTGGAAAAATGCTTGGCTCGAGGTGGTGGCTTGATGTCGTGAAGATGATGGCTCGACCAAAAATGGTTATTGCGGCTCGACGAGGAAGTGAAGTGTGGCTCGAGGTGTTAGTTTGTACTTGGCTCGATGAGGTGACAATGTTGCGGCTCGATGTAGAGAGTTGCATTGGCTCGAGGATGTGAAGACATGGCTCAACGTAGAAGGAGTTGGCTCGATGTAATGAGGGAAATGTTACGGCTTGATGAAGACTTGTTGGCTCGACGAGAAGGGAAGTATGGCTCAATGTAAGGAGGGAATTGTGGCTCGATGACATGAGTTGTTGGCTCGACCAAGAGGAGTAATTTGGCTTGATGTAAAGTTGCACTTGGCTCGACGTAAGGGATCCATGGCTCGAGGTGGAAGAAGGATGGCTCGATGTAAACAAGTGATGGCTCGATGAAAACTTGGAAAGTGGCTCGACATAAAGTTGCCTTGGCTCTATGTCAATGTTTCCGTGCATTTTCCTTAACTTCTCCAAATTTGCCTTAATGTTCCAGAAACTCCTGAAATCCCTGAAAAATCTCCAAAATGCATATGTATGCAAGTGCTAATGCATAATTTCCTGAAAATGCAAACTTACTAGTAAAGTCCTATAAATGCAACATATTCACATCTAAATGATCCTAAAATAAGAGTAAATGGCTTCTAAAAACTACTAAAATACAGAGACATCAGGGGTTTGGAGAGATTCGTTTCCCATTCTCTATGAATAGATGTGGGAAATGAGTTAGCTAGGGTAGTAGAGGTTAATGCCTGCTAGGTAGTCGCCGTCTATGACGACATTTGAGTCTGTGATTACTTTGCTTGAGATTGGTTACCAAGACATTGGAATTGATTGTTAGTAGAGCTACTGTCTAGGGGTCAGCTCATTGTTTGAGGTATGTTAGGTACTTAGGTAGCCCAAGAAGGATTCCCAAGTCAATTACCATGTGTCCTCAGAAACGACCTTACCATTGATTGCACGTTTTACCTTTCTTGCATTTTCTCTGTTTTGCATCCGAAGTGTTTAAAGCATTTTCTATTTTATGTTTTTTTACTTTCGTTGCACTTAGGACCTTTTAGCACCCAACCCTTTTTAACATCAGCTTGAATTTAACGCATCCAGCACATTCTCACTGCTTAGTACACTCCCATTATGGATTGACATAAGAACCCATACTACAACGATGGGTTGATTGATAGCCCTTAGAGACTCTAAAATCCTACTATAAATATTGCAGGTCTGTTTCGCCGCTTAAGTAAAATGAAAAACGTGATAGTAGAAGCCCTCTCCGAAACCAAAGGAAAAAGGATTCCACTGAAAACGCCCCAAAACAAGATGAAACAGCGATCATCTGGAAATTACGGAAAGCTGAAACTTTAGAAGAAAAGTGTGAACCAACTTGCGAACTCATTTTCTCAGTATTCCTAGAGGAATAGTTCCCTGAGCGTTGCGAAGAGATTGGCACTAATCTTTGCGATCCCATAAAGATGCAGCTCATAGCTTGCTTAAAAGAAAACCTTCACACATTCGTTTGGACTGCAGAAGCCATGCCAGGATTTGATATCAACATAACAGTGCCATGAACTTAACGTCGACCCAACTTTTAAACCTTTCAAACAGAAAAGACGAAGATTGGGTCCAGAATGCGCTACTGCAGTTAACGACGAGGTCTAGAAACTCCTCAAATTCGAATCTATAATGGAAGTTAGATACATTGACTGGCTCGCCACTCCTATCATAGTCAAAAAGAAAAACGGAAAATGGCGAGTCGGCATTGACTTCACCAACCTCAATAAAGCATATTCGAAAGATAGCTTCCCACTATTGCATATTGACTACTTGGTAGAGGCCACAATATGGAATAAGCTCTTATCGTTCATGGATACCTTCTCAGGGTACAATCATATCATGATGAATCCCAATGATCGCGAGAAAACTGCATTCATCACCGATCGCGGTACTTACTGCTAAAAAGTAATGCATTTATGTTTGAAAAACGCTGGAAAAATTTATCAGCAACTCATCAACTGTATGTTATCCGAACAACTAAAAAATACTATGGAAGTGTACATTGATGACATGCTCGTAAAGTCCCTCGAAGAGCAACCATGTCATCGATCTTCAAAAGTGTTTAGAAAATTGAACCTTCATAATATGAAAATCAACCTAGCAAAATGCATATTTTCCATGGCATCGAGGGCATTCCTCGGATATCTCGTCACATATCGAGGGATTGAGGCTAACCCAAAGCAGATCAGTGCATTAAGAAAAATGGCTTCCCCAAAAAACAAACGAGAAGTGTAGAGATTGACCGGAAGACTCGCTGCACTCAATCATTTCATCTCACGGTCAACGTAAAAGTTCGAATGGTCGGAGCAATGCGAAAAATCTTTTCAACAGTTAAAGCATTATATGACCACATCTTTAGTTCTCGCAAAACCCATCGCCGGAGAGCTCCTATTTCTGTATATTGCGGTATCAAAAACGGCCATAAAAAGAATTCTTATTTGAGAAGAACACGATGAGAAAAGACAATTTTTATGTAAGTAAGACTTTATTGGATGCCGAGACACGATATCCGCTTACGAAAACTAAGGCCATATTTTCAATCGCATATGATCATAGGACTCACCTCAATCCCATTACGAACAATCTTGCATAGTCCCAGTTAGTCTGGTAGACTAGTAAAATGGGAAATCGAGTTAAGCGAATACAATGTCGAGTACCAAACAAAAACTTGTGCAAAATCATAAGTCCTCACCGATCTTCTGGTGGAACTCCGTACGGAATACATGATGACCCAGGAACCAAACTCGAACTAGACCCTCCATATCGATGGATCTTCGTCCAAACAGGGTTCATAAGTCGGGATTCAACTCACGTCGCCAACTAAGGAAATACTAGAGCATCATTCCGGCTGATATTCAATGCGTAAAATAACAAAGCCGAATACGAAACACTTATTTCTGGATTACAATTGGCTCATGGTCTCCAACTATGTAATATCCATGCATATTTCGACACTTAACTCGTCACAAACTAGTTTAGTGGAGAATGCGAGGTCAGAGACGAAAGGATGGAATAATATTTAAAACTCGTCCATGATCTTGCCTAGGACTTCAAACCAGTTTGCTCTCACATGAATACCCCACTTGGAAAATTTCTAGGTTGATGCCTTAGCAGCTTTTGTATCAAGCTCGGATCCATGTCTTAGACGAGTTGTCCCCGTGGAATTCATTTTAAATCAGAGCATTGGCCCCCTAATCATCGCAAACTTAATCCATTCGCCAGAAGTGTATGTTGACAAAATTAACGACCAACCCGTAGAGAATTCGGAATAACCTGAATATGGATGCGATAAACCATGGTTGCAAACAATTCGAGCATACATAACCAAAGGCATTCTCCCCGCATAAAAATGGCCTGCTCAATAAGTCAAAATCCATGCCGCCTGATACGTCTTTGTAAACGGGGAAATTTACAAGTGGAGTTTTTCCGGACCACTCATGACATGTGTAGAAGGGGGTAAATCACAGAGAATCATAGAAGAAGTCCACTTTTGCTCTTGCGGAAATCATTCTGATGGAAGATCCCTCGCAATCAAAATAAAATGCCATGGCTATTACTAGCCAATGATGGTCAAGGATTGCAAAAAATGCTAGAGGCACGCACCAACGTCTACCAGCCTGCAAAAATCCTCTCGTCCATTTCAGCACCATATCCATTCATAAGATGGTCAATGGATATCGTTGGCCCCATGCACAAATCTAAAGAGAAAAGTTTCTTGCTATTCTTAACGGATTTCTTTTAAAAATGGGTCGAAGCAGATTATATACAAGCATCAAAGACGCTCAAGTTTCGTGTGGAGAAATATCATTTATTAACATGGAGTCCCATACGAAATCATGACGGACAACGGGTCTTTGTTTATTTCCAGGAGATTCGAGGCATTTTGCAAAAAGTGGAAGATACGATTAATTAAATCCACTCCCGATATCCATAATACAAGGGCGAGGCGAAAACTATAAACAAGACCATCCTAGATGGACTTAAGAAACGTCTGGACGTGACGAAAGGTCGATGGGCTGAAGAATTCGAGGGAGTCCATTGGTCCCACAAAACGACACCAAGACGAGCACAAGGAGAAACTCCCTTCGTCTCTTATATGGGTCAGAATGCATAATCTTGGTGGAAGTCGAATTCTACAGAATACGAAGGGAATTGCTCCCAGAACAAGAAGAAACAAATAACTTAATAGTGCTAGACAATCTTGACCTCATCAATGAGCGCCAAGATCATGCACTCATACGAATCCAAAATTACCAACAAGCAGCCGCAAAGTACTATAACTCAAACTTACGAAGCCGCATGTTCGAGGAAGGTGACCTAGTTCTACGCAAAATTTTCCAAAACACCATAGAAAAAAACACGAGAAAACTTGGAACAAACTGGGAAGTACCATACAAAATCAAAAAGGTAGTCAGACCAAGCACGTATGAAATCGCTACAATGTAGAAAATCAAAATTCCAAGAACTTGGAACGCAATGAATCTCAAGAAGTACTATCACTGAGCAACAACACCGTAAAAAAATGAACTATGAAAAAAATTGATCCCTTGAAAGGTTATGTAGGTAACTTTTTACGAGAATAGTTCAGTTGTTCCCCTATAGAAAAAGGGGAAGGGGATAGGTACACATATCCTCGTATACTCCCATATTTTAAAATATTTGCATTCTTGTACTCAATATTTAAGAAAATTTTGCCATTCTCTTTTTGTCACAAACATATTCGACACACTGCGGCCAAATACATCGACCACAACCTGCTTAAAAATGCCTAAGTAATAACAAAAATCATCTTATAACCCAGAAACGGGAGTCATACAAAAAAACCTTCCTTAACAAAATTCAACTAAACATGTTCCTCACTCACAAGGACAAACATGCCCTTCAACGAATCACATGAATATCTCTCAAACACGTTCTAAACGTAAAAGCTTTGAGTGGAAAAAGAACTCTCAAAAAAGTGAGACGTTGCGAACTTCCGAAAATAAACTTCCAAACTCGTACAAACACAATCACTACAGACTATAAAATCAAAATGAGCAAATACTTGCTCAAATATTGAACCCGTCGATTGACCCTGATGAACAAACTAGTCACTTAACCTCTCGTAAGATTGGTTCTCATACCTCCGACATAAGGATAAAACACTATAAAAACCAAAATTTTGGTCAGCACTTTCGAACAACTTCAAATTATATATGGAGAGATACTCAGTTCCTTAGCGATGCAAGTCATATAAGCCGAGAACTTATCACAAACTTCAATATCGAGACGGAGCCAGGTCGAAATCCCAAACGGGATAAGTAAGCCGGAATATCGCTGCATACCCTAAAACCGAGAGTAAGCTTAGGTTTTCCCTAAATAAAATACATTGGTCTTTATCATCTCCAGACATAGTATCAAATTTATATGAGATCCCTAAATTTGTTATTTTCTTAAAACCCGCAAATAAAAAAACTCGAAGATCAAATTTTTTGAAAAACTCGCACTCGAAACTGATAAATGGGCGTAGCAACTATTCGAGAGCCGGACACGAGGTGACAACTCATGATCTTGCCTCCATGACATTTCTCACACAATATAAAAACATAATTCATTATTTAAACGTCACGCCGCAAAGCTGCAAAGGATTCAAGGCCACACACGGTCAATCCCTTTACATCAAAACAACCACACTAGGCCGACACAAACAAAAAACGAATGTCCTAAAAAGGACAGCAATCTAACTCATCCAACATCAGGATCTCCTCATCACCAACTACTTCACTTGATTCTGCAACCACGCCATCTTTCCCTATTTTTCCCGCATCACGAGACTCGATATCCACAAGATCATGTTTCGTAGGGCTATCAGAAAACTGCGGAAGAGCACAGTCATATTTTAGGGCAAAAAAGATAGAACCAAAGTTTCCCTCGACGACCATTATCTCTGATTTACGAGCAGGCAACTTGGTCTCTTGATTATGAAAAGATGGAGGTTCTTCGCCCTGAAAAACTCAAATCTCGTTCATCCCTCCCTTGATGATCGCCAAGGCCAAATCCCTGTTGTGAACATCCATCAATGAGCTAGGGGAGTCCGCAATCCTAGCTACACGATTTTGAAGGTCAGCATACATGACGAATTTTGACCCGAATCTGACTTTTGTGACTCCACGACTCGATAAACCATCCCCATACTCACTTGGCGCCATAAGCGATGCAAACCCGAGGCTTTGGACTTCCTAACCTTTTTCTCCTTAAGCACATAACTTGCTGTCTTCCCGAGGTCGCCCTCAAGTATGCCGATCTGAGCTTCGAATTGAGACACTTTCGGGGAACGAGCATCCTCCATAATTCCCCTCTTCATCTCCAACCGCAATGACTTGTCCTTTGACTTAGAGGGGTTGTCAAAGAACTTCACGGATATCTTCATGGCCATAAAATCAAATGTCAAAGGCATACCATAGGGTGGAAAAAAGTTATTTGAGAGATAATTTAGAGGCTTTGGAATCATTCATATTTGGATCAATTGGGTAATGTTGTGTGTTTCCTCTATCACCTACTCAATCTAGTAAATGGCCAAGAATTTGAAATTGTAATACCTTTAGAGATTTTGGAGGATTTTAGAGACACAATACCCTCTCTACCCTTTTTTATTTTTGATCGAATTTGCTTATATATGTGATCCAATAGGTTTATGTAATATAAAAAATGAAATGACAAACACGTTATAAGCATTCTATAGAAAATTATTATAACCACCTAATAATACTATGATTATCAAACCTTAACACTACAATTTATTTAGAGAAACACAAATAATTTAAGAATATTTTCAATAATCTTCCACTTGTACTAGATTCATCATTCTATTTTTTGTCTATGTATGTTGATCTTAGCATAAGGCAACAAAAAATGTCATTCTTTAAAGAAGTTAGATTATGTTTATCAAACTCTTATTATATTGATCAAACAAACGACTAACATTCAACTCTTTTTAGCATGACCATGCAATTTTTAATATCAAATCTTGTATAAGATTAGAGATATTTATCTTTCATTATATAGGATGGAAGAATATCATTTTGTTCCATCCCTGTTCCTTACACACTTTATAATATCCCTAATCAATTTCTTTACAAGTTTCTCTCAAGAATCTGAAGTTTTACAAAGAATTTTTGGTCCTTTTTCCGGACCCTAGTGGTCACTACTTATAGGGCTCTCCACGAGGCTCCTTCAATAATGTCTCCGATCCGCCGTTACGTCTTTTGAACTCCACACCACCGCCCTTTGACTCTTCAATCACGATTTTTCTAAAAGACCTCACTCTGGGCTTCCTTACGGGCCGAGACAGCCCACTAGAGGTAAAGTTCGCGATAGGCCACGCTAGCCCATCACCGGTCTCTCCCACTCGTGGTCAAAGGGCTGAATCTTAAGAGTGTGATCCTCCACTTCCACCTCGGATCTTCTTCTTTTCGAACTTCTTCTGGGTAGTCCCTTGTTCAGGACCCTTGTTGGGGCTCTTGAACTTCTTTGAGAGAACCACATTCTCTTCCTCTATGACGATCTAGTTCGTGGAACGGTGAAGGGCGTCCTCGATGGTATCCAGTTTGTGGATAGTTAAATCAAAGCGGAAAGGGGACTCATGCCAAAGCACATGCTTTAGTGCAGCCAATGCGGTGGATTCGCTAATGCCAGCAACCTTTGCTTTTACAGCTTTGAAGCGTTCAATGAACTTCTGCAGAGGCTCCGTAGGATCCTGTGACACAGTCCACATGTCGTCATGTGAAGCCCCCTTCTCCATGAAGATGGAGTAATGCTTCACGAACGTTACAGATAGCTGGGTGAAGTTATCGATGGACCTAGGCTCGAGTTGCAAGAACCACTCCAAGGCGGACCCTGTAAGGTTCTACATAAAAAACCTGCAGTACCCCGCATCCTTCTCGTCTTCACCAAAGTGATCTCGGGTCACCGCGATCCAAAAGGCAGTCATGTGTGCCTTCAGATCAGATTTTCCTTCATAGAGGTGAAGTCTGAGCTTCCTGATCTCTTTTATTATTGCTTCCACAATGTGCAGAGTGAATGGAGTTCTCTCCGTCTCCGCAACCACGTGATCGATCTCCGGTGCAGCATAGGACGTGCGGTGAACCTTCGACGTCATGGCAAGCAGCTTGGTGTGCATTTTGTCTATTGACTGATGCAGGCTCTCGTAGTCTCTCGCCCCTGAGTTGAGTGGGTACTTACCGACGCCTCCCTCCGCACCTCGAGTCGAGCTCAGAGTACTCATCACACCGCCTCCTCCACGAGAAATCTCTAGGGGATCAGAGACGTTCCCGCCAAGGACAAAACCTCGTGGCCCCGGTTGGGTTCGGTACGGGGAGCCTCCTGCTCCACCAAGAATCCCACCGGAAGGGTCTGTGGTCACCATCGGTGGGGGAAGATTTCTCCATGCACCCAACCGTACCTCCAGGTTAGCCTAGGCACTCGTAATGGTCACCAACTGGGTTTTCACATTCTCCTCATGACTGTTGAAGTGAGAAGCAAGCGCATCACTTGATTCTTTCTGTCTTTCGATAGAACTCACTAGGATCGCGAGCAGGTCTTTCACCTCTACGAAAGCATCAACGGCTGGGTTATTGACTGGTGAATCCATCTCTTCTTTCTTGGTAGGGCTGATTACTTAAGAAATTTCTTCGAGTCCTCACAGTCGGCGTCAAAATGTCAGAGCAGAAACTCCCTAAAAATGTGAGAGCATAATCTCCCTCACACCAAAATTGATTAGAATATATGAATCAAAAGTATATCTTTATTATAATAAGTGTTTGATTACAACAATCTCTCAAAAGTTACAAGTTTTTCTCAAGAATCTGCAAGTTTTACAAAGGATTTTTGGTCCCTTTTCCGGACCCTCGTGGTCACTACTTATAGGGCTATCCACGAGGATCTTCCAGTATCTCCCACATTCAATGCCTCCTTAATGTCTCTGATCCGCCATCACGTCTTTTGAACTCCACGCCACCACTCTTTGACTCTTCAATCGCGAGTCTTCTAGAAGACCTTGCTCTGGGCTTCCTAACGGGCCGAGTCGGCCCACTAAAGGTAATGTTCGCGATGGGCCACGCTAGCCCATCACCAGTCTCTCCCACTCATGGGCTTCGCGTGGACACTCGTCACGACTACTCTCTAGAGCACCATCGTGACTCACCATATATGGTCTTTGTGGTCACTCTTTGGTGCACCGTGTGCGACTCACCAGACCTCGTCGTTGTGTAACTACTCTCTAGAGTACTGTCGCGTCTCGTTGTGTCTCATCGCCGCGTGCTCTTCATCGAGAATGGCTGTCATGAGCTCCGGCATGACCCACCATGTATAGTCCATTCGCGAGCCAACCCTGGCCTAGTAAGTCAACTCGAGCCTATTTACGCGCCCACATTCCCGCCTTCATGAGATTCTGAGAGAATCTGACGGGATTCTGGGTGGATTTGTCGGCGAAGATATTCTGAAATTAGAATCCCTTAAATCGCTCCTCCTTTCCACTATATGAGGCACCAAGGACTTCTGATTTCCTACTTTTGTCTCATTTCCTATTTTGGTTTTTGTTTCGGAAACCCGGCGCTCCACCTCTGCTCAAAGAAGGCTTCATAATCCTCCACCCAAGAATTCTTTACAAGGTATTCAGTCTTCATTTCTCTCTAAAGTTCTGTTTTGTCTCGTGTGCGTTCTTGAGTTTTTAGTGATTTTAATTGGTTCTTAGCTGAGTTTGATCCTTTTTGTGGTTTGAATCCATGAAAAACTGTTTTTCACTATGAATTATACCGACTTTTAGATCAAATACTGCTTTCTCCTTGAGTTCTTCACTGTTTTTGGTGGGAATATTTTTTGAAATCATTTTTAGCTTTTCTCCACCTTTTTACTCTTCCATATTCTCTCTCATACTTTACAATCCTTTTACTTTTCCTCTTTTCTTCCTTTCACTTTTTATCTTCTTTCCCTTTCTTTTCCTTTCTCTTCTTCTTTCATGGAGAAAAATCAACCTTGGAATCTCATGGCTCGATTCAATACTCACAATTTCCAAACCACCTGCCCGGGCCAAGAATCATAGATGCAACTTCGCGCTGAGTCAGCCGACCCGTGCCTCGAGCCGAGGCACCTCCGCATCAAGCTAAGCGATCCGAGCTTCGAGTCAGCGCGGCCTCGTGCCGAGCTAGGTGGGTACTCCCTTGCGTCGAGCCGAGTGGGACGCTCCCCTGCATCAAGCCAAGTGGACCGCTCCCTCACGTCGAGCCGTATGGTCTGCTCCCTGGCACTAAGCCAAATAGTCTGCTCCTCCGCGTCGAGCGGGGTGGGACGCTNGGGGGGGGCCGCCCCCCCATGTCGAGCCGAGCGAGCCGCTCCCCACGTCGAGCCCCCGCATCGAGCCCTTGAGTCGAGCCCCCGGGTCGAGCCCTAATGTCAAGCTAGGTGAGCTACTCCCCGCGCCAAGCCCCCACGTCGAGCCCCCACGTCGTGCCCCCACATCAAGTTAGGAGTCCTGCATCCCGAGTCGATCCATGTGACCACTCGCGTCGATCTGGATCGGTCCCTTTCTAGTGATTCGCCCAACTCTTCTTTGAACCTTATGTCCGAGACCGCCTCACTGGGTAGTCTAGCTTGTAAAGTCTCAGAAATTTCTTGGCCCAACGAACTCCTCTATTCTCCCGACATTGGGCATAAGTACTCCCCCGGCATAGCCTTTGTTCACTCCAAGGATTCTTTTCTACCGCTTGTCTCTCTGGTTCCAGTTACTACCAAAGCTTTTCCATGCTTTGGTCCTCACCCTTACTCTAGGTGTTCCAAGGATAGACTTAGGGAATTTAGACGTAACTATCATATTTTGAAGGATATTGCCTTAGTCTCTCACACTGAGTTAGAGAGTCCAGAACTTGTTAGGGAATGTCATTTTTGCGCATATGAGGTTTATTTCAGAAAAATGTGGTATCACATTTCCCCTTCCTGAGCTCCTAATACGACTTTTGCACGGAATGGGCGCTGCATTACCCCAGTTATGCCCAAAATTTATTCGTTCCATGGTTGGTCTTCAGACCCTAGCGTAGGAGTGCGGGCTCCCGCTTACCGTGCCGATGTTTGCGTGCATGTATCTAAAGAGGGGTAATTCTGGTCATCCTGGGACCTTCCATGTCGCAATAAACACACATTGCAAGGTTCTCTCAGGATTCCTTAGGAAGGATGACGACTGGAAGTCCTGATACTTCTTCTTTCCAGTATACGAGTCACTTTGGGTGATCTCTCCCATCTTGCGACTACCGGGTGGACCCCTGAGCCGGGTAGAGGCTTATTTCAAGCTCGATTATACTTTCTATTTTTATTCGCATTATTCTGAGTAACTAACTTGTGTTGTTATTGTTTTTACTTGACAGATCCGTTGGATAAGGCCGACTTTGACCGTGACATCGCTCACTTCCTTACGATTATTCGGCTGAAAAAAAAACATTTGGAAAGAGTCGACCCCGCACGCATCAGAGACTTGGCTTCTCTTCTTTGAGCCGACACTGCTACGGATCGCACCTCTCTTTCACATACCATCATCCAACATAAGGCTCATATCTCATTTCCAAATGTACTTTAATACTTAGAAAATTTTTGGGCTTGTTTAACTAACTTGACATCGTTTTATTTCAGCTCCCAACCTGATCGCCGGAGCCAACATGTCTAGCTACCATTAACAGAAAGCTGCGAGAAAGGCCTCCGTGAAGACCACCACAGGATCGAGTCGCAGGGACTCTTCACCTCATCTTGTGCCCTGTTCGACACGCGTTGAGAGGGTTGAGGTTCCTTCCTGCACCGAGGTCTTTCCTCGAGTTGAGAGCTCATCTTAAGTCAATCCTTCCTCTTGCATCATGACTCTCCCTCGCATGGAGAAGTCCCGCCCCAAGAAGACGATCACTCAGTCCCGCGATGTGACCTTTCCTCTTGCTGGATCTCCCCTCCTTACCGCGGATCCTCCGTGTGGAGACAGTGCCGACCCCGCCTTAGGAAAGAAACTAACACGCGAACTGAAGAGGAAAGCGGCCAACAAAGGAAAAGGGATCAGAGAGTCGAAGTGGAGGGCAACCGACAAGAGGAACTCATGGAACTTGGACTACAATTCAGAGTACAATGTTTGCACAGATAAAGTGACTACATCGTACATCATGCGCCAATTCCACCACACGGGCTGCAAGATCCCCCCACCTGAGGAGCTCACCGGGGAGAACTACATTAAGTTTGCTAACATCATTGCAACGGTTGGTTCTCTACTGCTCCCTCCTTACTTAGTGTTCCTATCTTTTGTTAGATTTTTTACCCCGATTTTTCTGCTTTGCAGTTTCCCGCCGAGTATAATAGAGCGGTGTACTCCAGCGTGCTTCATATCAAGGCGGCTACCGCGGGATCCGACCTGACCGAGGCTAACGCAAGGATCGCAATCCTTACCGCCGAGATTGAGTCCCTCATTGTAGATCAGAAGAGGAACAAGGACTTAGTGCTGCAAGTGGAGGAACGTCTTGGTTGGATCACCCGTCTCGAGGGCAAGTTAGACAATTGCCAGATTTCTCGCGACGACTACAAAGAGAAGTTCAACCTTGCAATGTAGAACATTTATGATGACAAGGCTGCCTTCACTGGTCAGCTCGAAGAAGCTGGAGTTCGCCTTCAGTAGGCAGAGAGACACGCCTACGAGGCCGAGGCTCACCCCGTCGCCTTAGCTCATACCTGAGAGAAGGAGTCTCAGAGAGCCGTTGAGGATGCCAAGAAGGCGATTGGCGACAGATTTTGAACTTGCATCGAGCAGGTAAGATATCATTTTTTTCCAAGTATTTTTCTAAGTGTTTTATCGTTGTTTAATAAAAATCGATTGTGTTTCGCTTTAAGCAGGTGAAGCTCCACCTTGCGGCTCGGGATGCCACCCTCGAGCCTTATGCTCGTGCTTTTAAGATTAACTCCAACTTTGAGCTTCTCCAAGAGTTTATTCGAGACAGTGTGATAGACCTCAAGTCCAAGCTGAAGGAGGTTTTGGTCGATAGGGAGTCCGCCATGGCTGATCTAGCAAAGGTCCAGGCGAAGGTGGGCCCGCTCGACTTAGATAGCTTTGTGAAGGCTATTTTGGACTCTCCGCCACCCCCTCAAATTGTTATCACTCCACCTGTTGCTGATGTCACTAAGACTGTACTCGATGAGTTCAGATCGAACATAGGATTCTCCATGGAGGAGTTCCTTGCCAAGACTACGGAGATGGAGGTACCCTTTACCGAGGCCCTGCAGCCTACATAGACGATGGAGACCCGCACCAAGACTACAGAGCCCATGGAGATGGTAGAGACCAACATCGAGGTTTTAGAGCCCATGGAGACGGTGGTGACTTGCGCCGAGGTTTTAAAGCCTGTAAACATGACAGAGCGTCGCACCGAGACTCCCCCTCCTTCTGCAGTAGATCTCACACTCCCTTAGGCGTATTCTATCTTTCAGGTTTTTATGAGACTGTTTTGTTTTTATTTTATGCATCTGCTCGGGATGACCCAAAGCCTTTTGTTAGATACCAATACTATGGATTCCTTTTGATTTTTCTCATGACGACTTGATGCTATTCATCTTACTAAGTATCTCTATTTGCTTTAGCATTTATTTTCCTTTGTAAATTTTTAGCTCTCTTTGGTTTTAGTCTTTGATTGTTTAAGTGACGACTACGTTATGTACTTTGCCCCCGAGACTTTTACCGAGCTGATTTTTTTGAAGGGTGGCTACTTCGCCTTGGATAATGATTTTATCTTTACCCCCGAAATGATTTTACCATGAGCTGCGACAAGTCAAGACTCGCGATTCGACTTGGGAAAGTTAACGCGTTTTTTGTTTTCGAAACTTTACATTCATGCTACGTTAAGCTCGATGTGACTTAAGTCTATGAGCTATATTCAACCCGCCCTGCACTGAACTCTTATTCGCGCCGAACTTTTTTCGAATCTCACGAGTTAGTGTATTTCTAAGTATTTACATTATTGTTCACTCATTCTGTTTCGAATGTAGCTTTACGGTTAAGTTTTCAACTCTGTGGTGGTTTTAAGGTATTTTCTTTGCTTGTAGCTTGCAGCAAGTCGCGGTTCCACCTCGGTGGTTTTTTTTAATAGGGTGCATTGGTGACATGCCCCAAACACTTACGAAATGTTTTTCGAATAAAAAGTAATTTTTATTCATTTAGAGAGTCCCGTACATGGGGTTTACACAAGAAAATGCATAAAACCAAAGGTAAGAAAACATTTTTATTTTATTTTCTTAGTCCACAAGTCTCGGTCCATCCTTCAATAGTAAGTCTTGAGATGCATTGCGTTCCACGATCTTTGCACTGAGACTCCATCTTTTGACTCAAGCTTATAGACGTTGTATCGCACTACCTTGGTTACCTTATAAAGTCTTTCCCAAGTGGTGCCTAATTTTCCTGCACCATATTATGCGGTGTTAGAGAACACTCTGCGGAGGACCCAATCGCCTAGTTCGAGGCGATGCACTTTACCCCGAGTGTTATAGTGACACGCCACATCGTGCTGATAGTTTTGTAACCTCACCATTGCGGCATCACGCCTCTCATCTATCATGTCCAAAATATCAACCATCATGTCATCTTTCTTATCAGGCTTCACAGTGTTCATCTCCCTTCGGAGACTCGGGATAGCGGCCTCCGCAAGAACCACCGCCTCCATCCCATAGACTAGAGAGAATGGTATATCATTAGTGGTTCTTTGGGGTGTGGTTCGACATGCCCACGGGACGCCGTGAAGTTCATTCGCCGAACCTCCTTTGAAGGTTCCCAATCTCTTTTATAGATTGCTAAGTAAGGTTTTATTTGAAGCTTCAGCCTATCCGTTCCCTTGGGGGTACCGCAGGGAAGACTTACTAAATCTTATCTTCCAAGTTGCACAGAAACCCTCAAACTTGTTTGAGATAAAATGCGATCCGTTATCTGTCACGATTTCATAAGGCAGTCCGTGGCGGTATATAATGTTTCTCCATATAAACTTATGGACTGCCGCCTCGGTGACATTTTTAAAGGTTCCCACCTCTATCCACTTCGAAAAATAATCAGTAAGGACTAGGAGGAATCTCACCCCACCTTTGGACGGGTGGAGCGGTCCCACAACATCCGTTGACCATCTCATAAAGGGATACTGAGAGGAAATAGAGGACAGGAAATCTGCAGGTTGATGGATTAATGGAGCGTGCCTTTGGCACATTTCGCACCGCTTGGCATACTCCTCACAACCTCTTGCCATTGTTGGCCACAAATAACCTTGGCGCTTGATCTTTAACACCAGAGTCCGTCCTGGTAAATGCGATCCGCATAGGCCTTCATACACCTCTCTAATAATCATATTGGCCTCATCTGGGCCAACACACGCAAGGTAAGGTCCCACCATACTCCGCTTGTACAAGACACCATGTGCGACACAAAATCTTGCACTTCAGACTTTAAGTTTTCGAGCCTGCCACTTGTCTTCAGACACCTTTCACGTGGTTATGCATTGTTCTATCAGGCTTCGCCAGTCTTTTCTCTCATTTTCGTGATGAGTTTCCCCCCAGTACACTGCAAGTGGATACTCAGGGCTCTCTACACCAAATTGAGCTCCAGGGTTCTCCCCCCCCGTGTGGAGCTTCAGGAGTCTCCACCCCTTGTGGAGCTTTAGGATCCTCCACCACTCACAAAGCTTCAAGATCCCCTACCCCGTGTGGAGCTTCAGGATCCCTCACTCTGCGTGAAGTTTCAGGTTCCTCTACTCCTTATGGAGCTTCAGGGTCCCTCACCCCGCGTGGAACTTCAGGATCCCCTACCCCGCGTGGAGTTTCATGTGTCTCCACCCCTCGTGGAGCTTCTGGATTCCCCACCCCGCATGGAGCTTCAGGATCCTCTACACCGCGTGGATTTTCAGGCGTCTCCCCCCCTCGTAGAGCTTCGAGATCCCCCCCCCCCACTTTGCATGGAGCTTCATTACACTATGGCGTGGACAAACTGCCATCTGTTTTCCACTTGGACTCTTCTAATGCATATATTTTCATAGACCGTGTCTGGATGCCAATTATATAATTGTTGATTGACATACTCGGTTCCTCAATCATCTCCATGGTTATCATTCGCCAAACCATCGGATCTGATGTGGACGCCAGTGCGGCTAACGCGTCGGCTGGGCCGTTTTCTCCTTGTGGGATATGCTTTAACTCGAAGCTATCAAATTGAGATATGATGCTTTGGACCAATGTAACATACGCCTCCATTCTTGTGTCATTAGCTTCATATTCCCCATTTATTTTACTAGTCACGAGCTGAGAGTCGCTCTACACCCGGAGCTCTCTGACTTCGATCCCTAGTGCCAACCTCAGCCCTGCGATGAGAGCTTCATACTTCGACTCATTGTTCGAAGCGTTAAATGCTAGTCGGTAGGATTGTTCAGTCACCTTCCCAGTCGGGGACTCCAACCGAACCCCCACGCCGGACCCAGCTCTGGTGGATGAACCGTCGACATGGAGTTCCCAAACCTGCCTTGGTGAAGAGATTTCTTGGACTCCAATTGGAAGCTCAATAAGGAAATCTGATAAGACTTGCGCCTTTTTACTTAGAAAATTTATGTACTCTATATCATACTCGCTTAATTACTTGCCCATTTCCCTATCCTCCCGGACTGATTCAGACCGTACAGTACTGTACGCAATGGTTGAGTCGTCATGACCACAATGGAATATGATTGGAAATAGGGATGGATTTTACAAGCTGAGACTACCACCGTGAGGGCAAGTTTCTCCGCCATAGTGTATCTTGTCTCAGTGGCGACCAAACTCTTACTTACGTAAAAAACTGGTTTCTGCTCCACTACTTCTTCCCGTATTAGCACCCCAATCATCGCGGCTGCGGTGATTGCTATATAAAAGAATAATGGTTCCCCGAGAATATATAGGCTTAGCCAGGACGGGGGGTGTGCGAGAAACTCTTTTAGCTGCTTGAAGGTGTCCTTGCATTGATCATCCCACAAAAACCTTTTGTTCCCTATTAACACTTGGAAGAAAGGAAGGCACTTATTAGTTGATCGGGAGATGAACCTGTTCAATGCGGCGATACGTCCTGTCAAGCGCTGCACCTCCTTCGAGGACTTTGGGGATGGCATCGAGAGTACTGCTGTTATCTGATCCGGGTTGGCCTTGATCCCTTTTTCAGTAACCAGATACCCGGGGACCAATACAATGCCTTTTAAGTTTTTCTTAGAGTCTAGTCTAAGATTTTTATTTTTCAGTACTGATCTCGTTCTTTCTTCTTGTTTCTGTTTTGGAGGTGCATGACCAGGAGATATGAAAAATCACCTGAACTGCTTAATCTCACAAACGAATAACTCGCACGATTTGAACATTCAAACCGGAAATCTAGAAGGAGCGCTAGTTCATCCACACTAATGGCTAACAACGTCATTAAGAATCCGATCATTCCCTTAGTTCAGAATGCCCAGAACCCTCCAGGCTTGGAACAGATAGGACAGTTGGCGCTCGACCAACAAGGAGAAAACGACAATCAAGTGTCGCCGTTAAATCTCGAAAGAGATGAAAACCGAAGAACTGGAAATGCCAATCTAGGCGATGAAAATGGCGAACAAGTCCCACCTAGAATGAATCAAAATCGCCCACTTCACCAAAACAGGGTACTAGTTGGCGATTTCAACAACCCTTAATCCTTCCTAATCAATAGGAATACCCTACACCCTCCACAACCTCAAAGATAAGACTACCAGTTCCCGTTACAACTGATTCAGTTGCTAAGACAAAACCAGTTTCATGGCTTGTCTACTGAGCATCCTATGGATCACATTGATAGCTTTGAAGACATTTGCAGCACAAATGAGTAGGATGTGATCCATAGGGTGCTCACTAGACAATCCATGAAACTGGTTTTATCTTAACAACTAGATCAACTGAAACGGGAACTAGTAGTCCTGTCTCAGAGGCTGTGGAGGGTGGAGGGAATTCCTATTGACTAGGAAGGCTTCAGGGTTGTTGATATTGCACACTAGTACCCTGTTTTGGTGAGGTGGGCGATTTTGATTAAGTCCAGGTGGGACTTGTTCGTCATTTCCATCGCCTAGATTGGCGTTTTCAGCTTCTCGGTTTGCATCTTTTCGAGATTTAACGGCGACACTTGATTCTTGTTTCCTCCTTGTTGGTCGAGCGCCAATTGTCCTATCTGATCCAAGCCTGGAAGGTTCTGGGAATTCTGAACTAAGGGAATTATTGGATTCTAAATGACGTTGTCAGCCATTGGTGTGGATGAACTAGCGCTCATTCTAGATTTCTGGTTTAAACGTTTTAATCGTGCGAGTTCTTCGTTTGTGAGATTAAGCAGTTCAAGTGATTTGTCAGATCTCCTGGTCACGCACCTTTAAAACAAAAACAAGCAGAAATAATGAGATCAGTACTGAAAAATAAAAATCTTAGACTAGACTCTAAGAAAAACTTAAAAGGCACTGTATTGGTCCATGGCAACGGCGCCAAAAATCTGATAGGTTCAGGTTTTAATCCTAAATCTACACTGCAGAGAATAGATCCTCGTAGTATATTTAAGGGTCAAATCCCACATAAACCATACAGTACGACTCTCAGTTAAAAACCGATTCTAGCTAAGATACAATAAAAGAGGGAATGTTTTCGAAACGATTGAAAAGTAAAATGAATAATTAAAATCAAATGTAAACCAATAAAATAAAACACTAGGCGAAAGGAAAATTCCACAGTTATTCAGGTTTGAGGTTGAGGTTGACAAGCAAGATTAACAATGAAAATAGTTCTCAACTCAAAAGACGATAATAGAATAATCTCCTCCCGAAGTATTAGACCCATATGATAGAATTTCTAGAAATAAAGACTAACCTTCTCCCGAAATATTAGATCTCTAAATCAGACAATTAAATCATGTAGTGATTACAGATTCGATATGTTCATAAGCATTCGAAGACAATACTCCTGCAAGAAAAGATACTTATTCATCTAGACTAGGTCAGATTAAATAAACCAAATCCCTTTGTATTTATTAACCTAAAATCATGAAGTAGGTGATTAGGCTATTTCAAGCAATGATAACAAATCTCGACTAAAAACCTAACAATTTAAATCCATTAAAGTCAAACCCTAACCATCAAAACCTATTTTTCTTGGGAAATCCCTAAAACCTAACAAAGAGACTACTCAAACATAGCCAAGAAATCAACAATCATCAATAGAGAAAGCATATTCAAAAACCAGATTTAATAAAAATAATAAGAGAGTTCATAGTTCTTCTCCAAAATACAGGTGTCAGGATTCGTCTCTCTCAGAAAAGCTCTCAAAATAATGAATTGTGTTGTGAATTGTATTATGTGTGTCTAAAAATAAACCTAAGCTTATAACTTATATAGATTTCAAAAAAGAATAAAACCTAATAAGGAAAATCTATGATAAGTCTTGAGGACTAAAACGTCTTTTTGGCAATCATCAACAAATCTCGATCATTCGGATCGATCGATCCAAGTGTGGATCGATCGATCCAAACTTCCGTAAGTTTGGTAGTCTTCAGGATCGATCGATCTAATCCATCACGTGCTATACATGCTTCTTCTGCGAGACAGCTTGACCAGTCTTTAGTAAAATCGTCATAACTTTTGATTGCTTCAATGGATTGACCTCAAATCACTTTCATTTGAAAGATAAATCACGTGGCCAGTTTGAGTTAAAATCTCAGCCCATTACATTTATAGGAACATCTCCAAATTTCGATTAAAGTTCGGCTTTTCTGCTAAACTATGCTTATGCATTCTTCAAATTGCATCTATTTTGTGCACAAAACCACATTTTTGCTCCAAAACGTCCAAAATACCTAGAATCATGAAAATATACCAAAAACACATAGAAAATACTCAAATGATGACAAATAGCAAGTATAAATACTCACGTAAAGGCATCAAAATTGAGTGATATCAAGTAACCCGATACCCGAGGAATTCTCCCGAAGTAACCACGAATGTACATTTCTCATGATTCAACTTCATCCCATATTGATTTAACATCTTGAAGCACTTTGATAGGTGGCAAACATGCTCATCATCCTCTAAAGACTTGACAAGCATATCATCCACGTATACCTCCATCTTTTTTCTGAGCTGAGACTTGACAAGCACTTTGATTTCCATTCAAAGTCCCCACCCCATTGCTAGTTGGGAACTACACGCATTGGTGGTAAGTGGGAGGTACAACTTTCATCTCGTGCAACCATAGAGTGCCCAAGATCGCATTATAAGCCGCATGACGATCCACCACCGTGAAGTCTATCATTTTTAGAACTCCCCTTGCCGACACAGGGAGTCACACTGTCCCCAAAGAAATCTCGGTGGTACCGTTAAATCCTGTCATAGGAGTCAGTGGACCCTTCACCTCTGACCTCTTGATCCCCATGCGTATCAGAGTCTCAAGGAAAAAAACGTCCACGGTGCTCCTCATATCGACCAGGACACGTGAGACCTCACAGTTTTCCCTAATATCAACCTGAACTACCAAAACATCGTTGGGGGGAGGTCAAGTTGCAATGCATCACTGTCGGAAAAGATAATTTCGCAACTCGGGGTTAGGGTGAACTGAAGCTTTCCGAACTAAGCTTTTCGGATGTGGGACTTTATTGACCGCACTGAATCTCGATAATGCCTCGATCCTCCCATGATGAAGTCTATGCGCTTCTTCTGAGAAGACTTAGAGGTCTCTGCTTTCTCTGGACTCCGGATTTGCAGATTTTGGTGTAGGCTCCCGATCATGGTCCTCTACCGCTTCCATCTCGCGCCTGACTTCTTCTAAGTCAATGTTGGCTCCTGCTAAACCATCCTGTGTAATTTTCTTGCTAATAAAACTCTTAAGCTTAAATCACTCGTGTATGGCATGATCGTTGCACTTGTGGAGCTCACAGTAGGCGTTGGGATTGTGCCCCATCATCCTTGATTCCTCATTGCTGGGTGGTCTCTTTTTACTTTTTTCCACATTGTAAGAATGTGATCCTCCACTTCCACCTCAGGTCTCCTTATTTTCGAACTTCTTCTGTTTAGTCCCTTGTTCAGGACCCTTGTTAGGGCTCTTGAACTTCTTTGAGAGAGCCACCTTCTCTTCCTCTGCGACGATCCAATTCGTGGAGCGTGAAGGGCTTCCTCGATGGTATCCGGTTTGTGGATAGTTAAATAAAAGCGAAAAGGGGACTCCTCCCAAAGCTCATGCTTTAGTGTAGCCAATGCGGTGGATTCGCAGGCCAGAAACCTTTGATTTTATGGCTTTAAAGCGTTAAATGAACCTCCGCAGACGCTCCGTAGGACCCTATGACACAATTCACATGTTGGTATCTGAAGCTCCCTTCTCCATGAATATGGAGTAGTGCTTCACGAACGCTACAGATAGCTGGGTGAAGCTATCAATGGACCCAAGCTCGAGTTGCAAGAACCACTCCAAGGTGGACACTGTAAAGTTCTCCACAAACAACCTACAGTTCCCCGCATCCTTCTTGTCTTCACCGAAGTGACCTTGGGTTACCACGATTTGAAAGGCAGTCATGTGTGCCTTCGGATAAGATTTTCCTTCATAGAGGGGAAGTCTGAGAGTCTCGGTCTCTTTTATTCTCGCTTCCGTGATGAGCGGAGTGAATGGAGTTCACTCCGTCTCCGCAATCACGTGATCGATCTCTGGTGCAGCGCTGGACGTGTGGTGGACCTTTGACGTCATGGCAAACAACTTTGTGTGTGTTTTATCTATTGACCAACGCATGCTCTCAAGTCTCTCGCCCCCGAGTCGAGCGGGTGCTTACCAACGCCTCCCTAAGCACCCCAAGTCGAGCTCGGAGTGCTCATCACACTGCCTCCTCCACAAGAAGTCTCTGGGGGATCAGAGACGTTCCCTCCAAGGACAAACCCCGTGGTCCCGGTTGGGTTTGATTCGGGGAGCCTCCTCCTCCACCGGGAATCCCACCTGAAGATTACCACAATCTCTCAAGAGTTATAAGTTTCTCTCAAGAATCTGCAAGTTTTACAAAAGATTTTTGGTCCTTTTTCCGAACCCTCGTGGTCACTACTTATAGGGCTCTCCATGAGACTTCTTTATTATCTCCCGCATTCAATTCCTCCTTAATGTCTCTGATCCGCCGTTATCTCTTTTGAACTCCACGCCATCGCCCTTTGACTCTTCAATTACGAGTCTTTTAGAAAACCTCGCTCTGGCTTTCTGACGGGTCGAGTCGGCCCACTAGAGGTAATGTTAGTGATGAGCAATGATAGCCATCACCGGTCTCTCCCACTCGTGGGCTTCGCATGGAAACTTGTCATGACTACTCTCCGGAGCACCATCGCAACTCATCGTACATGGTCGTCGTAATCACTCTTTGGTGCGCGGTCGTGACTCACCACACCTTGTTGTCGTGTGACTACTCTCCAGAGTGCCGTCACGACTCATCGTGTCTTGTCGCGGTGTTCTCTTAGCCGAGAAAGTCTATCACGAGCTTCAGCAAGATCCACCATGTGTAGTCCACTCGCGAGCCGACACGAGCCCTGTAAGTCGACCCGAGTCGATTTACGCGCCCAAAGATCTGATATTCCTGTGAGCTTGGTTTAGCGGTGTGTCGGAGTTTCGAAGGTCCCCGCACCTTCAATTTTCCGTACTCACCTCTTTTTCCTCCGATAGAGAGCACCTCGAGGCTCTTCATCTCCTCACCTCGATGTCTCCCTTGCGACTGCGCCGCGATCTTCACGATGCGGCTATCTTCTCCATATGAAGAACGGTGAATTTGTATGAAAGAGGAAGAAGAGGGTTTAGATCAAAATTGGATTCAAAAAGTTAAGGATGATAACGTCGGTTCTGGAGGCACCGACGGGATCGGAGGTCGTGGTGCAGGAGATGACTGCCGGAGAAAGTTCCGATGGGGTTGTCTCCGCTTCTCTACTTACGTCGGAGAAGCTTCAGGAGAAAAGCCAAAAAGTGGCCAAATAGAGGGAGGGAGGGAGGGAGGGAGGGAGGGAGAGAGAGAGAGAGAGAGAGAGAGAGAGAGAGAGAGAGAGAGAGAGGCTATTCTAAGTTTTTTTCGAATTTAATGTTCAAAGATTCATATTTTACTACAATCCAAGTGAGTTTTGGCACCACTATTGAATATTTTAGCTATTTAGGTAATAATGTGATCATAGGATCCAAAACCATCTTTACAAAAGAGAAGGTGATCTGAGTGTTTAACATGCTGGATAATCTAGTGACATTCGAGAAGATAAAAAGAGCTGATGAATTTCCAAACAATTAAATTATCCTTGAAGGAGCCAAATACAATAGTCATCAACTGAGGTATCTGACTTGCACCAACAAAATAAAAAGAGTTCAATTGTATTGGAGGCTCCTAAAGAAGTTAACACTTCTATTTACTAAGAGGGTTCCACGCTAAGAAAAGTCACTCGTACTTTCCTTTATTAGAAGCTTTTCCCCATCTTATTTTTTGTCAACAATAGTAAACTAGATTATAAAAACATTACAGCGGATACCGAACCTCCCACGACAGAGAACTTGCAAACCCACAAAGGGATCTAAGAGAAAAAAGTGCTCTAACGAAACTAGAATAAAGACGTTTTACAATGGGATTACAAAAGAGAAGAAGGAAAAACCTCCTATCGGATGACAAACGGCTAACTTCCCCAAATAAATGCACACAGGCAATACTAGAAAGTAGTGGAATGACCAGATACCAAAGTAGATGTCCTTTAAGTTCTAAAGTATAATTGTTGATAAAATTATTGAAAACTACTAAACAAACATAAACTTATGACATAAACTGACTAAACCGAGGCACATTAAAAGCCTAAAGACCTAAAAAGAAAACGAAAGCCACGTGGCTGACATGCATGTACTCCGCCACATATCCAGAGGAATGCCAAAAACGTCAAACATCATACGAACGAGAATCACCAAGACGACATAAAGTCCAACAAGTAGCATAGCGGCCAACCCAAACTTCCCCGATATCCATCCGAATCCAAATTGACCCAGCCATCACAGACTGGACTGCAACCAAATCTCCGCAGAATCAGTAAGATATTGTCCATCCCAGCCGTCAGTAAACCACCAAGACCGCATGCAAATGCGGAGAAAAGCAGACCTGCAAAGAAAAGTAGATCCATGCGAGCAAGAAAGGACTGCAAAAGGTGAGCCATGGAGCAGCGAAAACGGTAACGACGTAGGGAAAACACCAGCCAAAACAAATTCGGTGGAGGAGCCGAAATCGGAAAGCGGAAAGGCGGGAAAGGGAGCCGAAGAAAGGGAAAGTAGAAAAAAGAAAAGGAAAGGGTTGTACAATGATCGCTCGGCGCCGGCACGGTGGCCGGACATATGCGACAGATGAAAAAAAGACGGAGAAAGATGAGTCTGAAGGGTTTGAGGAAAGGGAAGAGAGAATTTATTTATTTAGATTTTTTTTTCTTATCTATTCCTTTGAAAAGGAGCTAGATACTTATTATATTTTTAAATATGATAAAATTAATTTTTGTAAACAAATTACTTATTCTCTTAAAAATATATGTTTTAATGATTTTAATCTTTCCTTAAACGAAGAATTTGATTGTTTAGGTTACGATTTTTAACTTCAAATATTTTTCATATTTTTTGTTTTATAATTTCATATTTTGAAGATTCTATATTAAAATTATTTTATGTTGTATAATGGACTAAATATGTTTTAAATATCTATAATAATAGGTTATGATTGTTACTTTAAAAACTATAACTTATACAATTTTAAATATCTTTTTATTTTACTTTCTTCTTCAATTTTAGATTAACTTATACCTTTATAAATAATTTTAACTAATTAAATTTTTTACTTTAGAAATAAAAATAAATAAAATATATCAGTAAATAATTAGAGCTTTTAAAATTATTGGTTTCATGTGTCGATACACATGACATGATTTTTTTTAAAAAAAAAAGTTATGTAAGTAATAAATTTAATTAATTATAATTATAATTCAAAAGATATTATAAATAGGTTATGAAAATTTCAAAATTAATTTCTTTTTTATGAATCATGATAGTTTATATCTATTTTATTTTTTGAGTTGAGTTCTTAAATTCATATATCTTCCATATTTTTTATTTGGAAATTTCCTATTTTTACTATTGTTTTACATTAAAAAATTTTTAACCATTACTGAAAAATTGTGGAAAAGTAACTTATTTCATATTTATATAATATTTTCAAAATTTGGATAAAACTAATTGTTATAAAATAATTTATTATTTTAAAAGATAAATTTTCTTTTCTTTTTACGATTTTACTCTTTCCTCAGCCGAAGAATTTAATTGTTTAGATTCATATTTTTAAAGCGGAAACTTTTTCATATCTTTTTGTTTTATAGTTTCCTACTTTAACAATTTTATTTTAAAATTATTTTATATCATATGATGGGGTAATGTGTTTTTAATATCTATAACGACAAGTTATAATTGTTACTTTTAGAAAGATTATACAATTTTAAATATATTTTTTACTCTCAAATTGCCTTATGTAGTTTTAACTTTATTAATATTTTTAACTAGTTTCATTTTTTTATTTTGGATATAAAATAAATAAATAATTTCAAGTAAGAATTAGTGTTTTTGACATCATTTTTTCACAGGTCAATACACACATGACATAATTTAAAAATAAATATTTTTGAACTATGTGAGTAATAAATTTAATTACTCACAATTATAGTTTACAAGAAATTATAAATAAGTTATCGGAATTTACATATATGATGTTAAAAACCATAACTTATGAAATCTTAAATATTTTCTCTCTCTTATGCGTCTTTAAATTTTCTTATGTAGTTTAACTTAATAATTACTTTTTTGATGGAATGTTAAATTTATTTAAAAGAGAAAAAGATGTACATATTTACAATTTGGTAATGTAAATAGCTCTTTTAGGATTTGTGTGTGATCAAAACGTTGTCTCGTTAAAACCAATACTAGAAAACCTGAGTGGGAGAAAACTAGTATTGGGAAAAAGAGTAAAACTATTGAACACATCCTAAAAGGTAAAGACAGGAAGCTGATAATGTAAGATAAAAAATTGGAAAAACTAATGATGCAGTGTGTCCCAACGAGAGGCAAGGAGATGTAATGGGGAGTTTGGTTGATACTGAAGACTTGCAATCTGGTCTCGAATAGAACGAGTGATGCAGAGCGAGTGAAAGTGTGTGAAAAATGAGGCTTCCCATGACGATGGTTGTTACGTTCCCGCCATATGTGATAGATGGTGGTTTGAAAGCATATCCTAAACAGTATCCGATCGATTGTTGAGTGGGAGTTGTGACGAAGGGAGGTAAGTGTATGACTCTAGTCTGGTGAGATGCGATGCCTAAGGATAGAGGATGTGAGATCGGATTAGATGGTATAGGTATAAGGGCAGGCGAAGTATATGTGATCACGTGATTTGTCTGGCTCGCCACAAAGAGTAAATGGATGTGCCACTCTCCAAGCTCGCATTAGTCTACCTGTTTGTAACCTGTCATTAACAGCAAGCCAAGAGATGAAAGCATATATGGGAACAGATTGGGGAAACCAAATAGTAGATGACCATGGTTGGTTAGGATAAATAGGACTTAGCTAGCTCCATGTATGTGATGATGAGAAAGACGGCTTGTATAAACTGGTGGTCATGCTTCCATAAAATGTGATCGGCACCAGCTTGAGGCGATGGTGGATGAAGAGTGAGGATGTGCAGTTGAAGGTCCCTTAATGTCACAACACGAGGTCTTCTTATATGCAAATGTTGTTGAGTAGCCGCATCGGCTACACAAGCGTGATGAGCAATCCCGAATTCCCGTAAACCTCGGTCACCGACTAAATAATATAATGGACTCAAACCTGTCCAATCTTCGAACCAGAAAGATGTGGTGGTACCATTTTGAATGTTGAAACGCAAGAAATAGGAAGCAAGTGTGCGCGCCTTCAGGAGATTACGCCAGAGCCAGGATCCGGTTGTTGTTGGTGATATGTCCCAAAAGGTGGAGCGGCAGATTAGGTAATGATGAACCCACAATGACCAGAACAAGGTCCGGTTAGAGATGAGATGCCAAATTATGGAAAGAGCAAAGACTTTGGATGTATCTTCGAAAGATTGAATACCGAGTCCACCTGCAGCTTTCGGCTTGCAAACTTCAGCCTAAGCCAGCTTAGACATATGCAAATTAGTTGGTGATCCAGACCAAAGGAAGTTAGCACATAGGCATTGATATCTCGAAAACAAGCCTTGGGGAAACGAAACGCAGATTGCCAAAAATTGACCATACTGATGATCACGTATTTGATTAACTGCAAACGACCTGCAAAAGAAAGTAACTTGCACGCCAAGTGGACATGCGTGAGCGAAGACGGTCTATTAAGGGAGAATAATCAGCACAAGCTAATTTCTTTGTGGAGAGAGGCAGCCCGAGATAGCGAATCGGTAAAGTGTCATGCTTGAGACCTAATTGAGCTACCATAGCAAGGATATCCTGAGGTGCATTGGTGGGTATATAGATGGAAGATCTTTTGATGTTAACATGTAACCCGGAAGCTTACCAAAAACTGTCCATGACGTCCATGATGCCTATTAAATAGTCTGGAGTTCCGTAAGAGAAGACGATGATGTCATCAGCAAAAAAACAAGTGGATTAGGCCGATATCCTTACAACAAGGATGATAGCCAAAGTGACCGTGCTAGCTGCTGCATTTGAGAACTTAGACAAAACATTATTAACAATGACATAGAGATATGGTGAAAGAGCGCAACCCTGCCGTAAAGCTCGAGTGCTTGGGAAATACCCAGTTGGCTCGCCATTTACTGCTACCGAGAACATGGCTGTGGAAACACATTGGTAGATCCAACGAATAAAGAGAAGCGATATGTACATAGCCTGCAAAACATAAACAACAAAATCCTAGTTAACAGTATGAAACGCCTTTGCAATATCTAACTTTATAGTTGAGCGAGAGGATAAAGAATGCTTATGGTAATCTTTGACGATCACTAGCTAGCATGAAATTTTCTAAAAGCAACCGCCCTTTGACAAAATCACTCTGATTAGCTTCAATAGCTTCAGGTAATAGAGTCTTGAGACGGTTAGCGAGAATCTTGGAGATAACTTTATAGAGCATGTTGCAGCAGGATATGGGTCGGTAATCCGTGATCGATTGGGGGTTATCACCTTTCATGATAAGAGTGAGAAGTGTGGCGTTGACACCACACGGCATGAGACCAAAGTGGAAAAAGGATTGTACGGCCGTGACAAAATCTGGTCCGAGAACGGGCCAAGCTCCTTTGAAGAATTTGGCTGTAAAACCGTCCGATCCTGGTGCTTTGTTACTAGGCATTGCGAATAAGGTAGCCTTTATCTCACTCTCCAAAATGGGCAAACATAAGAAGGTTGCCATCTCCTCGGGATAGCGATAAGATATCAAATCATGAAGGAGAGGCGGGGATAGTGGAGTGACGGGTGGGGAGTGCTGGAGGAAATAATATACCCTGTTTAATAATTACTTTACACCCTGTTTAATTTTAATTTTGGAAATAATAATAGATAAACTATTTTTTACCAGGATTATTGTTTTTAGGATCATTGTTTTCATCAGTCAAAAAATATTATATATTAATATATATGTCGTATGAAATTTCAGTAAGATTATAAAATTGGTCATGTGATAACGTTTGACCAGCATTTTACATACATAACGATAACGAATGCACAAATCATATCATTCGAAAAACCATAACATACATTATAAATAGTTTAACTACATATTGCATTTACTTACTTTATATAACTCAATATACCTATTACAAATTGGCGATGGATAGTGAACCTCTTTCTGGTATGAACAATGGTCCGACTTGGGTATATTGAGTGATATTGCAGGTCCTACAGGATACAAGGAATTCAATATATCGAGACAAAGCTCTGTTGCAGCGGCGGCAACCTCAACAATGGCGACTTCGACGATCAAGAGCTCGCGGACTTCGTGACCTTCATGACAGTATCACCAGTCTACCTATACCCCCAAGTTCACTTAGGACATGACATTCCTCTTTGGAAACATGGTGAGGATGATTACAAGGATTATTTCTCGGCCGCACACAAGTGGAAATAGCTAAGTGGATCTTTCCTTAAACCCCCTTGGTTCTCTTTTATATGGTTTGCCCAATATGTACCCCGTTATACTTTCATTACTTGGCTTGTAGTGCTTGATCGGCTATCAACGGGAAACCGTATGCGTAGTTGGGGACACGACCAACCATGCATCTTATGCGGAGAACCTGACGAAATGCGTGATCATCTCTTCTTTGTATGCCCATACACTTTCACCATCTGATCGGAGCTAACCACGCCTCTCCTACACCGTCGAGTAGATCCGGATTGGACAGCTACTTTGCTGGCCATTCGCCACCATACTACACACTTAGATGTGGTGCTCATCAAACTTTGTTTCCAAACAAATATATATCATGTTTGGCGGGAACGAAATGGAAGTATTCATGCCAAGCCACACCACCCGGATTTTTTTATTCTTCATCAAATTCGACATGCATCACAGACCGGATTACCAGTCTCCACTACACTCCAGCGTCACGGTATTATCACATGCACACTCAATGGGCTTCATACGGATCGTAAAGCTTCTTCGGTCATACTTGTGGCGCCGGACCAGTCTTGTTTTCCTGTCTCTTTGGGCCTTTAGGTATATCAAAACGTTTTGTACTCTTTTTCCTGAATCTAGTTTTGTCCCACTGGATTTTCTAGATTCGGGTTTTAACGAGGCAAGCGTTCTGATCACCCACACCTAAAGGTCAAGTCATTTCCATTTTGGCTTTGTTTATTTCCAGCCTCTAAAACCTTTTTGTACATATAACTTTTTCTTTTGCTAATCAATTTAACATTTCATTATATATATATATANTATATATATATATATATATATATATATATATATATATATATATATTACATCATATACACAATTAAAAATAAACACAAAAGCAAAATTTACAAAACATGATTTGTAAACATGATTATATTGTATGAATTTTATTTATATATTTTAATAATTGTTATAATATTCCATTATTGTGACTATTTTGTGTAATATAAGTTTGAAATATTTTTCTTAAACAACATAAATTTTAGTATCTACATTATAAACAAAAAATAAAAAAATTTAATCATTATTATCCAAATTCAAACATATACTATAAAATATAAATTAATATATTTGCAAAAGACATATACTTATTAATTTAAAAATATATTAAAAATAAAATATAACTAAAAAATAAGCAAAAATAAATTGAAAAAATTATCTTGCACATAGCGTGGATTATGGATTAGTATCTCAAAATAGAAAGTATCTCATGATACAAAAAGCGAGGGAAATTTTAAATAGAGAAAATTATATCACATACCATAAAATTATTTTCCCTTTTACCATATACCACATCGATCAAATTTTATGAGATATGCCACATATCACATCAATTAATTTTACTCTCATGCCCTTCCAATTTCCCTCTGCGATTATATTAACTAACTTTAAAAAATTTCAAACTCTTTTCTTCTTTTTCTTTCCTTTCTTTCTCGAGAAGAGGAAACTGACAATACTCAGTTATTTTCCACTTCGAATAACTTGTTCAGAAATTTTCGGTTTCTCTATCTCTCTTTATCTTTGTTACTGTACATCGTCGATATCTCACTCTTGATTATCCGTCATTATCTCCGGCGTACAAACATTATACTCTTGAAGTGATCGATGTCAGAAGCTTCAAAAAGGAAATCTCCAAGATTCACAAGTGATGTGAATCCGGAACCGCTGTTAGAGCTACAATCTCCAAACCCAGAAACTTCACATTCAGAGGCGGCGCAAACAGTAAACAAAACCTCTCAAACCCAGAAAGCGGCGATGGCATCTACGCCGGTGGAACCAACGGTGAATGCCAAGAAATCAGTCACACTCGAAAAACGCGCACTCGATAAACACCTTGACGGGAAGAACACATAATCGGCGACGACCGCTAAACCTCCGACGGAGCCAACAGGTGATACAGTTCCAATTATGAAAACCACAGCAGTGCAGTTGATTCGAGTTCAAAATCGTCCACTGAAGAACTTTGTCCATCAGAAGTTGATGTTGAAACCGGCAGAGACATCCAAAACAGATGTCCACCATGCACTTAGGCCTGAACATGTAATAGGAAAATCAAAAGTCTCATCCACTCCCACATCAGGCGCAAATCCAGATCTGATGGACAATTATGGTCAAATACCTAGTGGACCAAAAAAAACCGCAGCCGAAATCGTCCACAACCAACAGCCAAAGCTGTCCACCGGTGGAAAGACTACTGTCCATAAGGACAAAGAGATAATTGTTGATTCCAATCGCCTGCCCCGGAAACTATACGCGACTGACATATATCCAACGGGTGGTAGGATCAATTTATACTCAAAGCCCGAGTTCCTTCTCGATCTGGTCGACGCGCTTGAAGGAACATAAGCATTGGACCAACTCAAAGCTTTTGTATTTGGGTCTTTACTAAACATTCCGCTCTGGATGGCTTCATTGTCGGGTAAATTGGTTCATCAGATGTTATGCCGTTCTCTGGTAACGTCTAGGAAATATGAGATGTGGTTTGTGTTTGCCGACATCCTTTCTGTTTATCATTGCGTGAGTTTGGCATTGTAACTGGGCTCAATTGTGGACCATATCCCTTGAAACCGGATTTAGAGAGGCTTCAAAACCCCCAAGACGCGACACAGCCTTACTGGAACAAGCTGCTAGATAGTGAGAAGGAGTCTGTTTTGATTAAAGACGTTGTTGATATGTTGAAAGATGACAAGAAGTTTTCTACCTCGCGAAGGATGCCGGAGTGGAGAAGAATCCGGCTAGCTCTTCTTGTCATTGTTGAAGGTATTTTGCTATGCAAAACTAACCCGGTTAGAGCTTCAAGCAAGGTTGTGGAGATGTTAAAGGATAGTGAAGCGTTTGAGAAGTATCCTTGGGGTCGGAACTCATTCCTTCTCATAATTGAGATGGTCAAAGTCGGTACCCAATGTAAAACCTTAAGCAAACTAAGAAGGAAGCTAAACGGTTCACATACTGCTAGTCATGGCTTCACACTTGGGTTGCAACTGTTTTTCTTTGCGGCTATACCTAAACTTCTTAAGATTCTACATAAACCATCAGACGGTGATCATGATTTTACTAATCAATCTATTATGAACTTGCCGGTGTGTAGGACTTTCCACAACGCGAATATAATGCAATTGGAGATTTCGCCAACGATAATTACTTGTATATTATTTTTTCCCAACAGAGTAGCAATTTTAAATTATGTCCATTCTATATGTGGTAGATGTCATCTGGTTCCGAGACAGACATGTTCTCATGTCCATCACATTATAATATGTCTATTAACAGTCTTACTTCATAGACATATCTAAACCCGTTCAATTTATCCATGTCCATACAGATGTTTGTGCCACATCTACTAATGGATGAGGACCGCGCATACACGGAGGTCAATAACTACTGGATGGACGAGCTAGAGGATGCATCGGCTGCGTACATGGAAAGTCTTATTTCAAAAGGTGTTAGCTTCGAAAGGAACATGTGGCTTGGGGGTCAACTGATTTTGACCCTATTGTGGTGGTTGAAAAGAAAGAGGAAAAACCAAAAACTACAAAGCTGGTGAAGAAGTCACAGGGGCAGGAGAAAGCAGAGTCATCTAAGGCAGATCATGAAGCTTTGCGGCCCGAAGATGTTTACAAGCACGTTGAGGAAATGGTGTCAGCCAAGTCAAACAGTTTGATAACTCAATTACGGGAGGAGATTTTGGCACAACAGGCGAAAAACATAGCTACCCACATTGAGAGAGAGAAGTTCAGGATGAAGAATGAGATAATGGATGAGTTAATTAGCGAAATGCGGAAGGGTGGTAAGCTTACAAGTGAAGAAAATGTGGAGAGGACAAACAATGCAGATTTTCCTTTAAGCAAGCATTTCACATTTCATGAGAAGACTACACCCCCAAGGGTAACAGATGAAGGTGGACCAGTTATTGAGGACAATACTGATTTTGGCGATTACCCCAGGGTTGAGAACATTATCAAAGATCTATCGGACAATGTAAGCACTATATTTATAATTTCTTGTTTGATTAGTTTTGTGTTGTTGATGATGGAAGACCACATCGTATATATGTCAGGAAATAATCATGTCTAAGCAAAACCCGGTTGAAATGGACTAAGATCATGTCCACAAGGAAAAAATTGATTATGGCAAGCGAAGAGTATGTGGACCGCGGGGAATCATCGAGACTATCAGTGGACAAGGTTTGCGATATACACACCCCTAATTGTGTTGTACCCTCACACAACCAATCACTAATTTTTGTATCGTTTTCATATAGCAGAAATCGTCCAGCGCGTGTAAGAGTTTAAATTTTTCAAACGATCAGCGCCCAAAGGACAATACCACATAAAAAAAACAGATGTGTTGGAGAAGATACTCAACAAAACGATATGATTTGAAATCATTCAGTAGGTCAACCCATTTCAATAAAAACTCATCTGATAGTGTTTGTACATTTACAGGTTGTGACGGGGGAGGAAATGCCACATGACAGTCTCGAACGTGACGATGTCATTGATGCTCGGCCCCTAAATATTTCCCCACTTGTAGTTACTTGCCCCAAACTGCGAAGGATTTTAAGCAACGAGGCTCTCTATAAGGATGGTGAAGCTTTATTGCTGAGGCATGGACTATGGGTAATGTTTCAGGATTAATTTGTTGTAATGTCTCTTATTGTATTCTCAAAAATATGAAATGTGACGAATTTTTTATTCCAGAACAAACACACACAACAAAATATCATGGACATCGTCTACAATGAAGGTAGAGACAATCAAGTACCAAAAACCCAAAGTCCAAATGTCCCTATGGACATAGTGGAAAATGATGTCCAGGCTGAACCAGTGAAGGGGATGGAGGCAGGAGAAGATAAAGTCACCCTACAAAGTGAAGTAAGTTATTTTTACTTCTCCACTTATTGAAGTAAGTTGTAATTTCTTTTAATTTTATGTGTACTATATATTTTTGCTGAACGTATTATTTTTTAGGTTGAACACATTGCAGATGAGGTGGCGGGGGTCTGTTTGGAACAAACGAAAACCTCGCATATGCAGCTTACAACTGGGGTCGCTGACTTGGTAATTGTTTTCACTGTCCACAAATGCTATGCCCCTAAGGTGCATATTTAAGGTTAACAGTCACATGATAATCGTTTTATGTTAATATGGACAGTTTCAGGACTCTTCCCCTGAACCTGAGTCTGGTGATGAAATGGAGGACAAAGTCGAAGAGTTTATTGGTCCAGTGATGCCCAATAGCCTAGCGGCCCTTCAAAAAACGCACCAATGGACTAGTTGATTAGGTGGACATATCTAAAATATGTCTATGTGGACTAGTTGTGACAAATAATTTCAATCTGGTCAAGGGATGTCTTATAGTTTAGGCACCATCTACATATGTATTAGTGGACACGTTGCATATGTGGCTATATCATAAAAATGTCTTCGTGGGCTAGTTTTACTAGTGAACCAATATATTTACTAGTTGTTACATTTTAATTCGAAACTATTGACCACCTTTAACAATCGCCTAGCCTGACTACAATCTGGTTGGTTGCTAATCTGAATGATATATTCTTACATGTATATTTAAGGGGTCAACATCAAAAAATATGGAAGTAGAGGGTGTATGTGTCGACGAGAAGAAGAAACCTTATAACAGATTCACGTTGGGCGTAACGGTTGACTTGGTAAGGCTGATCTTTACAATTGTTTGCAAACAATTCATTCCATTAAGATGAACGACACCAATGTTTTTATGTGATGATCTTATTTTTCACTTTACTTAGGGAGACGACTCTGACTAGGAAAGTGCCGCGAGTGATGAGGAGATGTACATATATGATGATGGATCTATTGATTGTGAGGCAAGAGATAAGGTTAGCCAAATCCTTGTGTTTTTATTGTCCTAGCTGACACGTTTAGAATATGGCAATATGAACATGACTGAACCAGTGGACATAGTAAACAAAAAAATTAACGTCTCAGGTGGACCATTTTTATTGTCCTCCATTTTGGAAATATGACAATGTGGACAGGAGTGAATGAGTGGACATAGTGAATAAAAAAATTTAGACTTTCCGGTGGACCATTTATCTGAACACATATTATTAATCATTGTCTCTGGTAGACAATATCCATATATCTAAGAATCTTGTCATGTCATAACATATGATCTTTATTTGCTTTGGGACATAAGGGACTAACATTCCCATTTGTTATTAGGATGAGGAATCTCATCAGGAAGTGCGGGAACAAGCTGAGGACCTACTCGGATGTCCTGTAAAAGAAACTGCATTGGAAATAGTAAGTTCTATTTAATTCTCGACATTTCATTCACATTTTATAACACTCCCTTGACCTTTTATGACTAACTGTTGTCATAATTCCAAATTTTTAGGCTCCACACCAACTATTAGCTGACCCAGCCATCGCCCCATATAATGAAGGGACCCTACAAGGTGCGGGTGATAAAGACACGGTAAGCCTTATGTTGTCTTCTACAATTACCCATGTATGAGAATGACCAACTCTCTTGTTATAATTCATTGGTTTACCTTGACAGCAAACAAAATTAGAATCCGTTGCTTCGGATGGTGACACGGGTGAGGACTCGCCGCCCAAGAAGCGGGCTGGAAAAAGGCTGGAAAGGGCCAATAAACGCCCTATGCAAAACCGGAGAGCCACAACGCCTATGCCAGTGGTCCACCACTCGTTTGGAAGTCTCGATGTCAATATCGAGAATAAATTCATGAAGGAGCTTAAAGCATACAAAGAAAGGTATGTAGTTACATATATTGGCTATTAGAGTTCCATTAAATAACAAATCTTATTTTTGTTTCTTTTGCAGTGAGTACATAATTGAAGGAGATTCGGTTAGGAAGGAGTATTTCATGGAGATCTACAAACCTTAATGCTGGGTAGATTCAAGCGTAAGTTACATAAAATAATTTATAAATATTGGTTTGAATTTTCACATAACTTTTAAATATTAACTTGTCCAAACTTTTATTCAGCACATGGATGCTCTTTTGAGTCTTTTATGGAGGACACATGGGGATTCGCTGCTTGAGAAAAGAATTGCTGTAATGGACACATTCTTCACACGAACGATGTGTAATGATCATACACGTTTCAAGAAGACCCAGAACTAGGATACATGGACATGGAACAGCGCAGCACGTAATTATGTTAAAGGTATCATCCCCAACCGGTCCACCAAGCTTGCATGGTACCAGGACGTTGACATATTGTACGCCCCTATGAATTGGGGGAAAAAGCATTGGGTTGCGCTGGTCATTCATCTGACAACCAGGAATATACTTATATTGGATCCATTGCACAGCGCAACAGGCGAGCGCAAGAAGTCTAATTTGATGGATCCTCTGGTGGACATGTTGGAAGCTGCGACAAAACAACATGCGTAAGCAACCAGTTCCATCAACATTTAGCTATGAACGTGTACGTGTATGTGTACGTGAGGTCTCCCAAAACCAACGTTCTGGAGATTGTGGGTTATTCTCCATCAAGTTTATTGAACTTCACAGCCAAGATTTGTCGTTCGGTGTTATAACTGAGAAGATGGCGGACAACATGCGAATGAACTATGCCATTAAAGTGTATGAAGAATTCGTGAAGCCACTGAGGGAGTAATTTAAGATGTTTCATGATAGTTTATGTATAAAGTTATGTTCCGACTTAAAACCTAAACATAATTATGCTAACGTTTTTATTTTGGACGATAATCAAATGCACTAAGTCTCTATAGACATAAATAGCACCAACAGTGGCTTCTCGTATATTAGGTCCACCAATAAGTCGATCCCTCGACGATTGTAAATTTATGTCCACTACCAAACTTATGTCCATCTTCGGAGTATAAATTAAAGTCCACCACCAATTCTATTTTCTCAATTATGGTTCAATTTGCTGTCATGGCCCATGTCTGCCATCATTTACTCTAATTGGGTAGTTGGCAAATCATTAATTCTCCCTGCCACACGAATATTTATTGTGTTTTTGGTAGTTTAGAGAATAAATGTTTTGCATCCACTATATATGGAGCCATGGTTTGCTAGAAACGGCCACCATATTACCAATTGCTTTTACTTTCATGGAGACTTTCACGTTTTTCTCTCTACTCTATGCCCTCCAACTCTCCATTGTCGACTTACTTGGTAAGTCTGATTTCCAACACCTAGGTCCACTAATAGGTAGCTGTAAAGATGGGTTAGTAATAGCCTTCCATCCACGTGTTTTGAGGACGACATCGTTGCACGCCATTGAAGCATCCCCATACCTTGCTCTAAGCGATCCAGGTACCACAATTTTATTTCCCGTTGTTCACAAGCCGGGAATGTAGCAGCATGTTACTTGGAGAGTTTACGTCTAGCAGCCTTTGAAGGTGATGTCGATAATGCAATTGATATACTGAATCTGCCATATGCACCTGTTAATTCTCCGAAAATCAACCTTCTCGGGTCTATGTTACTCTATTCCGATGGAAGAGTTAATTATGCAACCAGGAAGATGGTTAGATTTTTATCAGCATCTCCATCACAGGAAGACAACAAACGCCTAGTAGAGAGGGTGGTTGACTACTTGTGTATCATGTCTTCAACAAATTTGGAGAAGAAGACGTCCACCGCGAAGCTGCTCATGAAATATATACCAGAAAGTCGTGGTCCTCATTGTCCCCAGTGCCCACCGCGTGGGAAATGCCCGAGATGCTTCCTACAAGCATGTGTTTTCAAGTTATGGAGTAGGTATTATTTCGGCCGGGCCTTTTACCAACATGGACCTGGGATGTAGTCCACTATGTCCATGAAGACCTCTTAACAACGTCAAATCAACGTTGCCATATCAGGGTATAATTATATCTGTGGACCAATTAGTATTTATCGAATGCTTATGTTTTAGAATAGTTGGTGCTTATATGTCCATTTCGATTATATGTCCTCGACTATTTCGTCTATTGAATTCTTATGTTTTATAACAGTCTGTGGTTATATCTTCATGGTCTAATTACATATATTATTCCAGTCATGTCAACTTACCAAAGTACGGCCAATTTAATGACAAAAAAAAAACATTCTCGTTAATTATTATCGGCATTCAAAGTTTTTCACACTTTATGTCTATATAGACCGCTTAACAACTTTGAATCAACGGTCGTAGTTAAATGTATACTTCTATGTATGGACCAATTGATATTTGTCCATAAGTCTTTATCTATCGAATATTTATGTTTCGGAACACTCGGTGGTTATATGTCCACTGGGGTTTTACGGCCCCTAATATTTTACAAGGTATTAAATGGACTTATTAAGTACCTGACATTTCGACCACATCGAGTATATGTCACCAAATTTTTATATTAGTTGTACCTTGCATTAGGTTTTCAATGGACTAATTTTCTATATTATTCCAGTCATGTCCGTGGTACGGCGAGTTTCACGAAAAATAAAACCTTCTCATTACTCATCATCGTGATTCAAAGTATCTTCACACATCAAAGTTACTTCTAACTAACAAAATAGCAACTGTCATTATAGACGACACATATGTCCACTACACTTTCGTCCATCAGATGTACTCAAAATACAGCCCATAATGGTTTATGTTACCCCTTCATCCTACAACGGGTTCTTACAACTCGCTTTATTATGCCCTGGTAGGTTGCATGCTGTGCAGTTCCGAACTGGACGCGTCGGCCCCTACTCATAAACAAGTCCATTATAAACATATGCTTCGTTACTTGTATTTTAGTAAATTTAGACCAAGCCACTTACATAGTGTTCTCCTTAGGAGGGGATTCTAACTATCCTTGGCCTTCCTGCCCCCCTCTTCGTTTTGGGTGGGTTGGTATGTTCCTCCATCAAAGATGGTGGGAAATCAACATCAATCTCTCTCGCAGGTGGCATAATTATTTCTTTCCACAAACTTGCCCATTCGACAACCGAGTAACATTTGCCAATCAAAGTGTATATATCTATGTTCCTAATACCCACAACAGCTAAAGCATGACAGCATGGTACAAGCAAGACATCAAATACTCTACATGTGCATGTTTTCTTCTCCAAATCAACAGTGAACACACACCCACTACCATCATTCACTTGGTAAATTGTTGGCGAGGCTCCAATAACCGCAAAATCCGTAGCATCTTTGAGGTGCTCAATCAATATGTCTTCTATTTCAGGGGTACAAAAGGATTTTGCATCTAAAGCTATTTTACGCCATGTACAAAACCAACCCATGAACATTGTTCTTATTGATTCAACCATGGTAGCTATTGGAAAATCTATGGCTTTTTGAGGCATTGCGTACAGCGACTCGCATATGTTGTTGCTCATGAGGTTGTAACGCATCCCGGGAAAGTAAGCAAGTGTCCAATGCGCCAATCCTATATCTAGCAAATATTTGGCACAACCGGGGTTACGTTCTTGTACCCTCTCAAACCAATACCTGGAATCACCAATGGTGTATGATCTTTCTGCATTTGAAACCATTCTTGCTAGTCCTTCGCACTTGAAACTATGTTTCACATTTCTTTCAAGATGTACAATACACGCTCCATGTTTGGCCAGTTTGTAGAAATTTCGCAGGCTGGGTATATAGACTGGTGCCTATCGGAGACAAAAACAAGGTCCACCGAGTCGTGGACAAAAATCTGTAACTGGGTGAAAACCCTTGTCCATCTGGCAGTGTTCTCCCCATCGATGACCCCAAACGCCAATGGAAAAATCTAACAATTCACGTCCTGTATGCTCGCGGCAACCAAGCAACTTTTATATTTACCTTTTGTCTGGGTTCCATCTATCAGCACCACTTTCCTCAAATGTTTATAGCCCGCAACCGAGGCACCAAATGCAACAAATAGATACTTGAATAATTTAGGACCATTTTCGATCGGTTGCACCGTTTTCACTTTTGAGATTGTACCTGGATTAGTCATACCCAACAGATGTAAATACTTACTAAGGAATTCATAGGATTCCTCCTCACTCCCCCTACCCTTGTGCATTGCAACTTCCTTTGCATACCATGCTTTCATATATGTTATCCTCACATTGAAATCTGTCAAAACTATTTCAGGGACATCACAAGCCCGAGGCCCAACCTTCCCATGCCCGTACCTGGCTTTCAACAGATCTCCAAGTATGCTGGCAGTTGCTTTCTTCCCGTATTGAGATCTTGCATTTACGTCACACGTATGAATTTTGGATCTGAACATCCATAAATCACCATTTTCTTATCTGAATCATGAACTTTGAAGTTGAATATTCTTTTAACAGAGTACATAGAGATGGCCTTATGCAGCTCTCCTTTATTCTTGAAAGACATCCCAACATGAATGGCATCACCACCCTTCCTCAAACTCATATTTGCCTTATCACTATCAATCATCTTCACATTATCTCTAAATGGAGGTGCATCACCTGCCATACTCATTAAACCCATTGCTCCTTCATAGAATTTTTTCCCAATTGACGGGACATTAGTAGACTGTCCACCATTTCTATCTTCACTTTGTCCATCTGACTGTACATCAGCATATTTTCCACCCACACCATTATCACCTCGTCGATCTGACCCACCCCTACTCGGTTCATCACGCGTACCTTCAAAGTAACAGGAAATGTAATTAAAGCATCAACATCTCAAAAAACCTTGCATATATAACATTGTTTTCATTATCTAATTACAGTCACTTTTTTGTCCATCCCGGTCTAACTCGAAGGCATGTCCATCCCTTCTATCTCGACTCCCACCGGCGCTATCAGCATTCCCATACACAATAGCATATGGATCCCAATCAGGGGGATACTCATTATCTATGAATTCCCTCATCACGTCGAAATCATAGTCTAGAGGTTCATCTATGCTCTTATACGCATCATCATAATCATCATCACTTCCATCACACACGATGTCTACACTATCGTTGTTACTTACATGCTCTTTACCAGGGCGCCTTCTCTTCTTAGTAGTGTCATCCTCTAACAAATTAAAGGATGGTGCACAGTCTACAAGAGCAAGTGGATTCATAGGCACTTTATGTCCATATTTGGTACACTGTTTTTTGCTACCCGATGTTTCCTTGCCTGCTCGATGACTCTTTTCAATCTCGTCCACTAATTCTAAGAAACTTTCATCCTCGAATGTTCGACACAACAGTACGTTTATATATTCTTCCTCATTTATATTGTCCTGCTCACGTCCATCTACAACTGCATTTTCATATTCATTATTTCTCCGTGGACAGTAGATCGCCAACTCTTTCCTGGTGTTTTCAACTACACTACATTTGCTCGTCTCACCCTTTTTCGATTCCTTAAGTGTTTCAGATCCATCCGCATTTACCGGACATGTAACGTGTTCCTCATTCATAACCGTGTCCACCACACTATCCTCCTCCATGGACAAATACAGATTTAGTCCATTATTACTAGCCAATGTTTTTTTTAAATCTTTTCATGCTACTATTATTATCAACGCAAACTGGCGGCATCCTCGCTTGGGTGAATACCACATCCTCTGTCTGATTCCAGTAGCTCAAACATATATTCTTATTGGTAAGTTGATCGCTATAGGCTTCGTATATGTTTGATTTGAATCTTGCAAAATCATCCTCTTCTTTAACTTGGAGACATTTTGCATACACATTTTTCGCTACACGGAAATGCCAAGTCCCTGAATCTAGGCACTCTCACTCCCCAATGATGATCAACACATTGTGGTCCATCTCATTCGTCCTGTTTACACACCAAAACATATTTTTCATTATTGTCAACTAAACACAATGGTCACTAATTAGTACTAAAACTATTTTCACATTTTCTGAACCCCATAACTAATACATGTCCACTCCAAACATGTCCATCCTCTTCTTTAGGTTACCCGACAACCAAAATCTGTCCATACTCTCCATGTCCACACCCACACTGTCAATACTAAACCTGTTTTCAATTATTCACAACCATCTACAATAGACATAACGCATGACCCAATACATGTCCATCTCCAACATGTCTATTCTCGACTTTACGTTACCCTCAACCTATGCCTTTTGTCTAAATAAAACTACATTTACACACCTTTCATTTACGTTAAACATTTTCCGACGTCGGGTTACAAATTTTCCCGGTGCCCCATCTTTCAAATTTTCCCGGTTGCCACCTCCTAACCCCGACACTAGCATGGTCACTTTTTTCCCTCATTGCTCATTACGTGCAATGCAAGGTGTGTTTAAACGAAATACAAAAAAAAATACAAATACAAAATAAATACCACTTTCATTCATTGCTCACCTACACTCGCACAAGCTCCAAACTTTTTTTTCTTCACCGGCATTAATGGAGTCGAGCAAACAAACTCCCAGCCATTAATTACCCTCTATTTCGTCATTAATTAATGCTTAATTTCATCATTTTTCTTAAATAAAAACCATCTAATCGCCATTAAAGCATTTCTCTCTCCACAAACAACTCCCACCAAAACGAAACCACACGCTAAGGGCATTTTCGTCTTCTCCGACTACCACTTCTCCTGTACCTTATGGTACTTTTCGCAGATTTTGGCCAATATGGCATTTCGGACAAAACAATTACACCATTATGGTATAAATGGTAAAAAGCCGTTTTAAATATCTCAAAATATTCGAATCCACCAGCCATAAGTTCTATATACCAATATTTCTTTTGGGTTAAATCAAGAAAAATTGGGATCAAAGTCCTAAGTTCTTGTAGAACAATTCTGAAAAGTTCAAATCTTTAAATTTGAGGTTCTAAATAGACCATACAATCTAAAATTTAGAATTCCATTTTCTTGCATCTTAATTTATACAATTATATTATACTCCTAAACAGTCTCATTTAATTTATTTTATTAATCATTTTAGCTCCCCAAAAATTATATTTCTTGAATATAAATTAATTTTAACATAACATTTAAAATTCTTAAGATAAAAATAAAATATTAATATAAAAATATTACACACCCATTATAATTATTTCAATGCATGTTATAGTTATTTATAAAAGTTTCGAGATTTGAATTAGTAAGAATAAAAGTAATAACTATACTTCAAAATATGAACTTTTAAAAGTAAAATTTGATGTTTTTGTTTAAGGAAACACCTCAAACTTAAAGTTTATGGAACCTCAAATTTAAGATTTTTCTTTTATGATACTTTTAGAGAGAGAGATATAATCAAATAGTCCACTCTAAAGATGAACAAATAAAAAATCAAAAACTAATTTTATAGTAATAGAAACGAAACGAAAACTTTAGAAGAAAAATACTCATTTATGTTTCCTCACAAATTTGGGATGGAAATGAAATTTGTGAATAGAGATTCCCTAAACGAGAATGCGGAAATCTTCAATTTTTCTTTTTTATTGAGAATTGACAGTGTGTCCCATATAAGAATATATTTTTATATGGGACAAAAATGTTAACCGGTTCATAACCGAACAAGACGAGATTATGCTCATCTCTAATCCATTTTCGAAATTTTTAAAATAAATTTAAAGTATGGCACCACATTCGATTAACAGAAAAATAATTTAATAATTTATGTGTCTGAAAAAAATTGATCTATAATCTAGATCAATATGACAATTATTCCTTAAATTTTTTTGATAAATAATTTTCAATTAAAATATAATACATATATATTTCCATATTTAAGACCCACTTAAACTCTTATGGTTTGAACAGGTTACAATAATTCAACCTAACAAACCTAAATCCCCAACCCGACCTGGTTTGACATTAAACCTAATGTCCAAATATCCTAAAAACTTGTAAAAACACTCAGAAGGCGTTGCTGCCACTCGGATGCAGATTTGCTGGCACGAGAGCGCCAGCAATCAAGCGACAACGCCGAACAGAGAAAGTCAAAGTGTGAAACCGCTAAGGCGACAATTTGAGAAGAGGAGGATGAATAAACATATATTAGAAATCTAGAAAGCGCCGATAAAGAAAGATATATATAGGTAGAAGGGAGCTGAAAAGGTGAACTTCTTTTTGTTGGTTTAGCCCACCATCGTCCATCACGAAGTCGCCGTCCCCAAAAGGCTGACGATCCGGATAAACCCCCACATATCAAAAAATTAAGAGATCACCCAACTATGATACTTAACCTGCCCCCATTGAAAGATCCTCTTTATTGCATGCACGCTGTGAACAACGGTTGCACACCCGGGAACAACATGTAACTACTATCCATCATCACTAAACTACAAATACTTAGTCTAAAAAAGTTTATATATCTTTAAAGTTCCACGATCTACCAATACATATTGGTAATGATTACGACAAAAATGCAGCTGGAAAGAATGGATTAGAAGCGTCTACTCACATTTATTCCCTATTTGCAAACACTGCACTAAAATTTTATTACAAACTTAACTCAGAAAAAGAGTAAGAATAAAAATTAACAAAAAGATCATTAGGCAATTGAAAATTTCTGAAAGATATATTAACTAACTGAAATTTGTTGAAAAATATACAAATTTTATTGATTTTCTAAATAATATACAAATTATTTGAAATTTTCATTTTAATAAACAACTTTTTAAATAATCCAAAATTTTACACATAAATTTAACGGTAGTTAACAGACGTAAGTTATAATTACACAACTTTTTCTGGTTCCTGAATAATACACGAACTATTAAAATTTTCAAACTAACACACGAACTAAAAAAATTTATAATTTGATATTTGGATATATGTACTTCTTAAAAAAATTGTTAATAAAACTTTTTTATAAAAAATTAAAAAGTGTGAAATAATTACTAATATATATGTCTATTATATTAATGAAAAGAAAATCATTATACTTATCTTAGTTGTTTTAAGAAATTAAAATAACAAAAGATAACATGAAAACATTATTCTGTAGGAATTTTAAATAGTATAGAAAGTTCACTGGTTTAAAATATGATAATTTTTTTTCCCTTAAAACGGCTATTCTATTACTCAAGCTTGAGGTGGTCTGGTAAACCAGACCGGAATAGAACAACCAATGTAATACATCTCTCTATGGAAACATCTAGCTAACTTAGCTAAAGAATCAGACAATACATTTTTCTCTCAGGGCACATAAGAAATAGAAAAAGAAGTAAGTCTCTCTCTTAACTTCACTAGTTCCTTTAGCTCCGTTGAGAAATTAGGCCAAGCGTCAGGATCTTGTAACATTGTGATCAGCTCCATACAATCCGTTTCAAAGGCTTGACAGTTTGATAGCTGGAGCATACATTCCATTGCCCAAGTTAGAGCCTCTAGTTCTGAGTGAAGTGATGAAATTCGCCGATATTGGTTTTTTGCTCCCATGAGGTGAGTCTCTCTGCTTGAGTCTATCCATGTCCATCCACAACCACTAAAGAGTGTATCGTGTGTCCATGATCCATCTATCATGCATCTCTCAGAGATACTGTCATGTTCGTTCTGTATTACCACCAACCGTTCCGGATTCTTATTTGCTTGGTGCCAAGTTTTGCATTCAGCTTCTGCATGTCTAACAATTTCCAAAGGATCCTTGTTTATCCCTTTAAAGAGCTTGTCATTCCTTGCTTTCCAAATAAACCATAAAATCTATGGGTATGGATCCATGACAAGCTCAGGATCTTCAATATCATTCTTTCGCCAGGACAGATAATCCATCTTTGTGAATTGACTAATCGTTGGGAAAAGAGTTGGTGGTGTTGGCGTCTTCGCATGCGCCCATGTCTGAAGAGCAGGGGGGCATTCAAAGATCGCATGATTTATCGTTTCATTTCCCGCACCACACCTAGGGCAGTGGTTATCACATCGCATATGATGATGGATAAGATTGCTTGTCACAACTAATTGTCCCGAAATTAACTGCCAAATAAAATATTTTATTTTTAAGGGAGCTTTAATCATCCATGCAAAGGCCTAGAGTTTCTTTATGCTTGGTTCTTGTGTTTCTTTTGTCTTATTTAACAAATTGGTAGCAACACAGTATCCAGNTCCCATTCTTTGTATAGTTCCAGCAAAATCCATCACGATGATAATCTTGACTTATGGCTGATAGTAGGACTTTTATCCTATGAAGGGCTATCAATCAACCCACGTTGTAGTATGGGCTTTTATGTCA
>OVBE01000629.1:0-46872 GCA_900406425.1 Iberis pinnata | reverse complement strand
TATATATATATATATAATTAGCAATAAAATAAAACTAAAACTCTTATATATATATATATATATTTATATATATATATAATTAGCAATAAAATAAAACTAAAACTCTTTTTCTAATTTAATCCATATAAAGTCTAAATCATAAATTAACAATAATAAAAAACATAATATATGTCACAAAAGCATGAAATATTAAATTATATTTTTCATAAATTAAACACTTACAAAAATCTACATGTTTGACGTATCAAAAATTTATATACTTATCTAATATATGTCAGATCTAAATTTTTATAATTATAAAAGTTATTGGGTTTAAATTTAGAAAAGTTATTGTTTATTTTATTAACAAAATGAAAAATTTAGAAAAAATTGTTAAGAATAATTAAACCCGGTTTGAAGCGGTCAGACTGGTTCACTGGTTCTCAAATTTTTGATGGTTTGATCCGATTTTTTATCCAGTTCAAATAGCTTTGGGTTTTATGATTGATCCGACCCAGGTGTATCTCCGGTTCGCGGTTCAACCCAGTTCGATCCAAGTTTAAAAACATTGTTGTCAACAATTAATAATTGGTTTTTCAATAAGTCGTCAGCCAAGTTCGACATGTTCATTCGATAACATGTATCGGAGCGAATAATTGTTTCTCTTTGTGCTTATCCTGTTTCTTGCGTTGATATTAATTTGAATAATAATTTTCATTTAAATGGATAAAAACTACATGGAAAATCCATCTGCTGATTACATTAAAAATTACTAAAAGAAAATTTTTCGATCAAGAATGATAACATGATTTAAGTTAATTAAATAATTCAGTGAACAAATTATCTGACCGATCACTCATCCTAAAAAGATATTATAAACACAGATCCAACTCTTCTTAGTTTTTAAAAAACCTTATTAACATATACAAATATAGAAATAAAGTGTTTATATACACAATGGTTAATTGGTTACCACCATTATCTTATACTAAAAAAGTTTGTTCTCATCTTTTATTATTGATTAGACGCGTATTAATACGGTATTAGATTTGTTTAACGTAATAAAAGAGTTCAGTTAGCTTAAATTCTAATGAGACAAGAATGCAATTGTTCAGATTTAAATCGTAATTGTGACAAAAAGACAACAAAAATGACTATTATTGGATCATGTGCTTTTACTCGAAAAGTATTAGATTTGTATTGGTTGAATAAACAAAATTAGATATCGTGGGATTAATTATAAACGGATCGGATGGATATTAGGTAGGTGTGTTCATTTCATGTACGGGTTGAGTAATTAAGGGCATGGATAAGATATGAGTATACAAAATTATTATTTGAATCATACCCGTTAAAATTTGGATAGAATAATTTGAATATCGGGTCGAATAAAGGTATGGTCAAATAGTTAAAATTACTATTTAATTTGAATAATTAAGAAAAAAATAATAAAAAAACAAAATATTTGGATAATGACAAATAAATGTTTAGTACGATTATTTTAGGTAATAAAGTATCAAAAATTTACGATAATATATAGTTTTTTTAGAATACTACACCTTACAAAAATCTAATTATCAAAACAAAACATATAAAAAACGCAAATATAATATATAAAAAATGACTATAAGTTTTTTTAATTTTACTGGATTTCATATATTTTTAATAAAAAACAATATTTGTTTGAGAAAAATAATACTACTATAATTAGGTTTTTAAATAATTTTAATTTTTAGTTACATAAACGAGTAATTCAGGTACCCAAATAATTACTCTTACTCAATCTTTACCCGATCTATTTCCATTTACAAAAATTATTTTACTTAAACGGTTAATTATCATCATTCTAACTAATCTTTACCCGTAAAATACCTGACTCAAAATGCTCACTCTAATGTTGGGTAAGAATTAAAAAGGATATTTTGTAATTAGTTAAACCTAGAATCAAAATTTGTAAAATGTACACCCCTAATCTAGATGTGTGAACACTAAGGTTGTACACTTTACCTCAAACCCAAAATTCGAACCGGAATTGAACAGAAAAATTTAGAATTGAAATCAAACATTAGTTTCAAATAATCCGAACAATTTAAGTATGGATATTCGAACTGAATAGGATTTGTACCGAAACACAAATAGCTACCCAAAAACACGAATTTATTTATATATAAGTAATTTTGATCAACTAGTTTGGGTCTTTTGGTTTAGTAATTCATGTTTTAGTTGGTTTTGTATCCAAATTACTCAATTATCCATCTTACCCAAAAAATCAAAACCATAAACCTAAAATACAAGATCGATTATTCATATTATCCGGAAAAAAAAAATCTTGGTTTCATATCGGGTTTAATTAAAAATAACTTGACCTAAACCCGAATAAAATCGATCCAAACCCGTACTAAAATATACTATGTTCATATTGGTATCTTATGTAATTGGACCCAAAATTCGAATTATCCAAATCGAAACCCGAATGTCTAATTTGTTTTCTCTCATAATCTCTCTCTCATCTCAAATCCTCTTTACTTAGTAGGGATTTTCAGCGAGCGAAGAGAAGAGGAGCAACCGTTCATCATCTTTTGACCGAAGCTTTGTGGACCGCGTTGGCTTGGTGGGGCCATGAGGTTCCGATGATTATTCGCGGGAGGGCGTGCCTTCTCCCCTGGTATGTTGCTCTCGGGCGGTGGTGGAGTTTGAGTGGTCGCGAAAGAGCAGCTGGTTCCACCAGTGGTGACTCTCCTCCTTCGTTTCGAAAGCGCTTTGCCGACCTAGTTCTATGTGGTTGTCAACAATGAAGGATGGTTCCAGAGCCTCCTCGATGGTCCATCGTGGTTTGGGTGTTTTCTCCTCCAGTTCTCTTTTATATGCTTTCGTTGGTGGTGATAATCTTTCTTCCTCCTTCGCGGCTGCTTTAGAGTTTCTTCAGCGGTAGTGATTGTCGGTTCTCGGCAAGTTTATGTTATGGTTTTGAAGCTCATTCCCGTAGGTGGTGGCTATTTTTCGTCAACACTAGGCACAAGTTAAGTATCCTTCTAACGTGGTTTACCGTTTCTCAGATTTTTTTGTGGCCACTCAACGTGGTGGTGGTTTACTCTGGTTGCAAAAATCAGCAATATGATGTTTTAGGCGCAACATGTTCAAAATGGGGTTGGCCGGTTCGAGGTTTCTATGAGTGGTTGATTTCATTCATCGGTTTTGCAGCAGTTGTAGGATAAGGCCCACCGCCCCATGCCCAATAAGACCAAGCCCACCTCCAAAGCCCGTCGACGCAAAGCCCGTTTCATAGGATCAACAAGGCAGGTGGGACCGCTGCCGAAACAGTGCGCCTAACTCCTTCTAGCTTGGCGAACAGTGACCTACGGGCCGACTCGCCGAAGGAATAGGACGCCTAGCCAACTGCCAGCATAGACGAATGATGACGAGACAAGTATTTATAGAAGATGAACTCGAAGTGAAAAGGATTGGCATTTATAGAGAGAGAAAGCTTTAGAGAGAAGTTAAAGTAACGCAACGACGACCCGAATACTTTTGTAAACTATCTAAGCGCGTCGGATCCGTCGACGCGCCTCTCTTTGTTTCACTTGTAATTTCGTTTATCAAATACGAACCCTAATCCAGGATCCTCGACGATCCTAGATACAACAATTGGCGACTCTGCTAGGGAACTCATTTGATAAAGAAAACCACCTTTCAACGACGCATCAAGGATATGGCTACTAAAAGCAACTGAGACAACTACATCCATGTCGAAGACATTACACATTTAGACGGTCAAAACATCGAGGCTGTCGACCCTAAGACGCCGATGGGACCGCTGAATAGAATCCAAGGAATACCCACGCAGGAAAAGACAAATCGGATGCTACTACGTCGATTGGAAGACCAGGAAAACGAGTCTCGCCAACTGAGAAGAAAACTCGAAGCAGTGATGACAGCGAGCATGAGAAGAGCCGAGCTAGAAGTCTTGACCCGAAACCTCTTCGGATCGACGGACGCCTCAACACCAATCACATAAATCCAGCAAGACCGCGGATCGGACCGCCGCGAAGGACCACTGACGCACCACAACCTCTCAAGCCCGAACGATGAAATAAAGGCACTAAAAGCCCAGTTGCGAGAGATGAGCTTGCTGGTCCATAAAGCAACCAGCTCGGCCCCAGAAATTGAGCGAGTCGTCGAAGAAACTCAGCGAACTCCATTCACCAGGAGGATAACGAGACTAAAATAAAGCAAACCGCAAAGATTAAATTCCCGATATTCAAAGTAAACACCAACCCAACTCATTACATGACAGCTTTTACCATTGCGATGGGACATGTCCTATTCACCGACGAAGAGCGGGACGCCGGGCTCTGCCAGTTGTTCGTAGAAAACCTAGGCAGCGTTGCGCTCTATTGGTTCTCCCACCTAGAAGCTAGGTCCATCGAAAACTTCCAACAGCTATCGACGGCCTTTGTCAAACCCTACTCTATGTTTATGGAGAAGAAAACATCGACCGCCGACATGTGGTCGCTAAGTCAGGGCCCACGCGAATCCCTCTGAACGTTTGTAGAAAGATACAAGGAAGTGATTTCGAAGGTAGAAATCTCTGATGAAGCCGCCATTACCGCACTCAGGAACGTTCTATGGAACTAATCGAGGTTTTGCGAAGAATTGTTACTGAATCAACCTTAAACGTTAGAAGACGCCTTGCATAGGGCCAATCATTTTATCGAGATGGAAGAAGAGAAGGTCGCGATGGCCCACAATCACACCAAAGCTTACCATGGGAAAGAGAAAGAAGAACAAGTCAAGCCTCGCCAATTTTACAAAAGCCACACAAAGCGGGACAAAGGAAAGCGACACACAAATTATCTCGTCGAAGAGCGCAAACCGCCGATGTATCAAAGGCGAGACGATGACATAAATGCCTACTACGAATTTCAAAACCGACAAGGACACAGCATGACCGATTGCCAGCATATGAAGGACACGCTGCTCAAGAAATACCAAGAAAACCAAGGGCGCAACAGGAAAAGACGACCCAACCAATATCCGCCGCGAAATTACAGGGAACACTCGCAAAATTGCCCTCCGAACCAAGATCGCGAAGAGAAGGGAAGACCGCAGAGGCAGACGGTCGACGAAGACATGTCCCCCTGCACAGATGCAATAGTAACGAAAGGGACAAAGACATTCCCACTCCCAGACGAAGGATAAACGGCATATTGGGCGGACTCGAACGACGCGGGGACTGCATACGATCCACCACCAGAGCAGACCACATGGTCATGAATACGAGAGTTGCGACGATCAGTAAACCAATAAGACATGAACCAATCCGATTCATCACCGATGATCTGACCGGACTCGACGACATACAGAAGGATTTCATCCTCATCGAACTCATCATCGGAGATTACAAGGTAACAAGGATCCTCGTCGACACCGGCAGCTCGATAGATATAATCTTCAAAAGCATCCTCCAGAAAATGGAGATCCGCGAAGAAGCCATTAAGAGGACCACGCAGTCGCTCACCGGCTTCACTAGCGACTCAGTTGAGACCGTTGGTACCATCAAACTCCCGGTTAAAGCCGGCGGAAGCATTACAACCACCAAATTTTCGGTAGTCAACAAACATCCAATCTTCAACGCTATATTAGGAACCCCGTGGCTCGCAACAACCAAGGCGGCAGTCTTAATCTTCCACCAGTGCGTCAAAATCCCAAAGGCGAAAACGTGTTTCATCACCGAACATAAAGCCCGCAAGAGCGCAGAATTATAACAGCTACAGCTGGGACCCGAAAAGAGACCCGACGTCCCTAAAGAGCGAAAGGATCCACACTACAAAACCATCGATCAAGTCAACATAGACGCACAGAGTCCCGATCGGTGCGTCAGTGTCGGCCTTGAACTCGACGAGATAATAAGAGCCGAGTCGATCGCGTTCCTCAAAGAAAACTCCAACTCCTTCGCCTGGTCACTAGAATCCATGATGAGTATCGACCCAAGCATAACTTGCCACGAACTCAACGTCAACCCAACATTCAAACCAATCAGACAAAAGCGTCGCAAACTAGGTCCAGAATGAGTGCAGGCAGTGAACGACGAGGTAGAAAAGCTACTGCCTGCCGGGTCCATTACCGAAGTCAAATACCAGGAATGGCTAGCAAATCCCATCGTTGTAAAAAAGAAGAACGACAAATGGCGAGTCTGCATCAACTTCACGGATCTGAACAAAGCTTGCCTAAAAGACAGCTACCCGCTAACGCATATAGATCGCCTTGTCGAAGCAACTGCCGGGAATGAGCTACTCTCATTCATGGACGCCTTTTCAGGCTACAATCAAATAGCGATGCACCCTAATGGTAGAGAAAAAATAGCCTTCATTACTGATAAATGGACGTACTGTTACCGAGTCATGCCATTTGAGCTCAAAAACGCAGGTGCGACGTATCAAAGACTAGTCAATCGAATATTCGCCGATCTACTAGGTACGTCGATGGAGGTGTACATCTACAATATTTTCGTCAAGTCCCTATCCAAAACGGACCACATCGAACATCTATGCTCCTGCTTCGCCATCCTTAATCAATACAGGATGAAACTAAACCCCACCAAGTGCATGTTCGGCGTGACCTCGGGCGAGTTCCTCGGCTACATCGTCACCCAAAGAGGAAAAGAGGCGAACCCAAAACAGATCAAGGCCCTCATCGACCTTCCCTCACCGAAGAGTACGTGCAAAGTCTAGCGCCTGACAGGACGCATCGCAGCACTCAATAGGTTCATCTCGAGGTTGACTGATAGATGTTTTCTCTTTTATCAGCTATTGCACGGTAACAAGAGGTTCGACTGGGACGAGAAATGTGAACAAGCATTTAAGGAGTTGAAGGAGTACTTATCCATGCCGCCTATACTGGCGAAACCCAAAGACGGTAAAACCCTTTACCTCTACATATCAGTATCCACGACGGCGGTCAGCGGCCGATATTCTACACCAGCAAAACCCTTGACGGGGCGGAGATCCGGTACCCCACCTTAGAGAAATTGGCCTATTCTATCGTTATTGCCGCCAGGAAACTGTAGCCCTACTTTTAGTCGCACTCAATCGCGGTATTAACAGCTCAACCCTTACGCGCCATATTACATAGCCCAAGCCAGTTGGGAAGGATGGCAAAGTGGGCTATCGAACTCAGCGAGTAAGATATCGACTTCAGAGGACGAACAAACGCGAAATCTCAGGTGCTGGCCGATTTCATCACTGAACTTCCATCGGAGCTAATCGAGGGCGCCGAAGCACCTCAAATATGGACATTACACGTCAACAGTTCCTCTTGCTTGGGAGGATCATGGGTCGGAATACGTTTAGAATCCCCAGAGGGAGAAATCCTAGAGCAATCCTTCCGCCTCTACTTCAACGCGTCAAACAACAAAGCAGAATATGAAGCAATCATCGCAGGCCTCAAACTGGCAATGGGCATCGGGGGGACACATATCAGAGCATTTTGCGACTCACAGCTTGTCGTGAGCCAATCCACGGGAGATTACGAGGCAAAGAGCGAAAGAATGAATGCATATCTTTGCGTTGTCCAACACTTAACAAGGGAACTAGATTATTTCGAGATCGTCAAGATCCTGAGGAGTAAAAACAAAAGAGCATACGTGTTAGCAACCATCACCTCCTCAAGCGACTCTCACCTACCCCGTACCATCCCAGTCGAAGAAATCCAGAAGCCCAGTATAAGTCTTGACCTCGTCCACTTCATCGACGATCACGACATCACAGAAGACAACATCGAATTCGGGGCAGATCATGAAGCCCCCGCTACTGACTGGCGCGATGAGATCAAACTTTACATAGCTGATGGCATCCAATCCGAAGAAAAATGGGTAGCACAGCGACTGAAAGCCAAGGCTGCTCACTATACGATGATGGAAGGACACCTCTTGTGACGAGACTCCACCGGCATCTTACTAACCTGCCCTAGCCCCAAAGAAACAGAGCGCATCATTCGCAAGACGCATGACGACGTCAGAGGTAATCATTCCAACGAACGAGCCCTGGCACTCAAGATCAAGAAACATGACCTTCTGGCTAGCCGACTTAGACGGAACGATGCAACCCCTCTCTTGGAATACGCGCCACCTCAAGCTCTACCACTACTAACTCAGGTATGGACGCACAACGAACTACATATGGCTTGATCCCTCTATAATGGGTACGTAGACAGCTCGAAATAAGGGTCCACCTATGATAAAAAAACAAGATTNTTTTTTTTTTTGGGGGGGGGGGGGGGAGGAATAGACGCCCTCATTACCTTCCATTATTCAATATAAATCCAATTCATATCAGACTTTTCACAAAAAACAGAAGCCGAGCTCAGCCTCGCTGAGACGACCCTCGAAAAAAAAAACAAAAACCAAGCCTACAGCTCGCAATGACGTTCTAGCTAAACACTCACTATGGGAATAAAGAACAATTAACCAATGATACTTGCACCCGAAAAGATGAGCAATAAACTCGCATTTTCCAGCGCGCCACGATCGCCTCATAAGCTGAGCCCATACTCGCAGGATCGTCGACAACCTGGAATACACAGGGAAAGTCAAGCTAACGCAGTCTCGCACCTACACAAAAGAAACACAACTGACCGCAATAAAATAGAAGTACAAAAGAAACCACAAAGAGTCTGATATAGGAAATCTCCATTAAAACTAAAATGGTTTTTACAAAGCCGCAACGGCGGCCAAAAGAGAAAATTAAAACAACAAAAAAACACGACAAAGAAGTCCTAAAACGCCGCATTAAGCGACACCATCATTCGCCCCACTATCGTTCGCCCTAGCAGGCTGAATCGACGAGTCTTGATCATTGACGGCCTGTGGAACCTCCTCCGAATGCCTTGAGGGACTTGCTAGATCTTCAACAAAAAGATAGATAACCGTTATCTTTCTCCTGGCTTCCTCTTTTGCTTTGAGCTGCTCCATAAGAGACTCGCGAAGGACGTCGGGCACCGCACCACAAAAGCCAACAACCATGTCGAAGAGCTCCCCAGCCTTCTGATAACACGCGATGGCCTTGTCCAAGGGTCGAGCTTCGCGTATCCCCTCTAGATACTTGCGTACCTATTCGAAACCCGCCTCGACTGAGGCGGTCCAAGATTTCTGCCTTCTCCAATTGCCTCCCTGACCCGAGGTTCGAGCTTCCTAAGCACATGCGACCTCTCCTCCTCATCATCATACCGAGTGGCTAATGCGCGGTTTTCCTTATGGAGGATCTTCACTTCACCTTCGAGCTCAGCGTTACGAGCATCAAGCTTGTCCTTCTCGATCTTCATAGAATCATACTCAGCCATGGCCAGCTTCATCTCCGCTGTTGGCCTTTCAGCCAGCGCGTACGCCTCTTGCGCCAGCTCATAGAGCCTATCTCCCACCGCCGCCAAGTCCTTGGACGTCTCCTTCTCCCCCTGGTACAGCTCGACATATATGCCCACCTTGTCGCACATAGCAACCATCGCTTCACGAGCCAATCACACCTTCAGCTTAAACCACCTCAACATGTAGTTCGCCATCATTCCGGTCTGCACAACACACACGAGTTAGTACGATTCAACGCAGAATAAACAAATATACAAGGAATATTACCCTGACGTAAGACTTGGAGAAGTCGTCGAACATCTCGTTCGACCGGTTCCGCATATCCAACTCGTCGAAAGATCCCAAGGGGATCAGCTGACTCACCAATTCTCTACTGGCAACGGGATCCTCGTTCATCCAAAGAACTTCGTTATAATGGAAGTCAATGGGGAGCTTGTCGGTGTCCTCTAAGTAGCGCGATCAACTGCCGCGGGTTGTACCCTCCTCCATCTCCATATCCTCTTCCTCCTCATCCTCGGAGCCGCTGCTCTCCTCCCTGTTCTCGAGATCCTTCCTCTCTTGTATTTCCACCTGGACGATCGCACGCTCTTCTACCAGAGCCTCGTTGACAACAGTTTCAACATCGACGATCGGAGGAGCGTTAGTGGGCACATCAACAACTGGATGAGTGTCAGTGGGCTTGTTGATTATCAGCTTCGCGTTGAAAACCTTCTTCTGCGCTTTCACCTCGTCAGCAGCAGTCCTCTTTCTCTTCGAAGGGACTTGAAGAATCTGTTTCCTGGCTACCTTCTTAGAAAAGTGAGCCGTAGCAGGTACCTCGACAGGTTTCTCCTCATCAGTCACAGATTCAATTGCTGCACCATCGCCACCCTCAATCACCTCTGGGATCTTAACCGATCCTAACAACTTCGCGACAGCTTCAGCTTGTTTCTTTAGAGCCGCAACTCTCAGATCTTCGATGAAACCCCCCGTCATGACCTTTGGACGAAGCACGGGACAGCGACCCTAATCAACTGAAAGGAAACAAATTAATAACAACGAGGCACATACTGTATCTATCGACGCAATAAATAGACGTACCTCGAGCAAAAATCAGCCAACCTTGGTGCGAGTAATATAGTCCCACGATGTCACTCCCAATGCATGTATCTTCATGATGTTGTCAAAAAACCGGGGGAAAACTTCTTGATGGGTAGTGGAAAATCTTCAACGAACAAAGAACCGGTTAGTGCGAACTGAAGAAAACATAAAGATGACGCGAGGCTCTACCAATATACATATTCCATCTCATGGAATAATTGTAGGTGCATGACGGAACGGACGCCTCATTGACCTTCTCATAGACCATCGATGCTGCCAATCCCATATCTTTCTCGGCACCCAGCCGACCACCTTATATTGGTTCTTCTAAGAGACGTAAAACAGCACCGTCCGATAGCAAACCTTGTTGACCGTCCTGGTGCTGGGGTAGATTCGCGTCGCATCTTTAAGGAACTTCCCACTAACGTCGACACCAACTTCGGCGGCAAAAACAAGCATCCCAACCAAAGTGCAAAAGGTCGCAACCGTGTTCTGAGAAATACTCATCCTCTACCGCGCACAATAAGAGACGAAGACTTTCGGAAGAGGAAATCATAGATGTGCATCGACAAAGTAATCCTCGAACAAAACGAAATGACCTTGCAGAGGCTCCCACGGTCTCTCTCTGGGACCCGGGACCCTAAAAACCAAGTTAGGATCCTCGAAGCTGCACTCCCTCACCATCCTCAATAGGCGCGCCCTATTCATAATCGAAGCCCCAATCCCGGTGATCTCGCCGATATCCCACGTGGAGCGGCGGACGAGCTTTCCCCATCTCATCGAGGAACGAACAACACGATAGTAGGAGTCTCGGTACCCCTCACCACGCCCCCACTTGAAGGATTCTTCATTTGAACCTGCGCGTCGACATATCTCTCCGCGAGTACTTTCATCCTCACAGCGAGAGGAATTGAATCGAGTGGGTAGCCCTGCGCAGGAGCAGCTCGATTCCCTTGCCTCGCCGACAATGGGATCGTGTTGATGGGATCTTCAGGAGTAGACGACCTTTGATTCGTAGTCTGGCCTCGACTCTCTGCTGATTCTTTTTCAGAGCCCTACGTCCTTACATCACCGGATGACGTACTAGTCGTAGGATCGGATCCAGGATCAGATCGACGAGGTGATTCGCCTGCAGAGGATTTGGCTTCGCGGCTTGATGATGCATCCCCAGATGAACTAGTACCATTACCCATCTCGAGATTCATTAGATCGCAACCCATTGTGTCGATAAAAAGAAATACAACCACAGGCTAGAGAGAGAAAGTAGAGAGAATGGAGATCAGAAAAATACCTTAAGCAGGAATGCGAAGTGAAAGAAACAAAGCGACCAAGGGGTATATATAGAAGACTAATCGGAAGTCAAAGCATCCCAGGTAAACTTGACCGGGAGACGAAAAGTCAAAGGAAGAAAGCAACCAACATTTGAACCGGCAGCGAGATGGGCAACCGGGAAGCAATAGCTTCTCAACGAAGCCAACTAACCTCGATGTTAACACCAACCGTTAGATATGCCAACTCATCATTCATAGACACGCCTAGATGAGAACGAAGCAAACTGCGGCCTGACTTGGTCAATTGGGCCGAAAAGACACACTGTGTCCGATGACCCACAAATGCATTGGTCTCGTCGAACTGGGGGGGATTATTGTAGGATAAGGGCCCAGCACCCCAGGCCCAATAAGACCAAGTCCACCTGCAAAGCCCGTCGACGCAAGGCCCGTTTCATAGCATTGACGAGATAGGTGGGACCGCCGCCGAAACAGTGCATCTAACCCCTTCTAGTTCGGCGAACAGTGACCTACGGGCCGATTCGCTGAAGGAACAGGACGCCCAGCCAACTGTCCTGCATAGACGAATGATGACGAGACAAGTATAAATAGAAGATGAACCCGAAGTGAAAAGGGGTTGGCATTTATAGAGAGAAAGCTTTAGAGAGAAGTTAAAGTAACGCAACGACGATCCGAATACTTTTGTAAACCATCTAAGCGCGTCGGCTCAGTCGACAGGCCTCCCTTTGTTTCACTTGTAATTTCGTTTATCAAATACAAACCCAAATCCAGGATTCTCGACGTGCCTCGAATCAACAGCAGTCGACAGCAGTAACATCTCATGAGACGGCAGTGACTAGATCACAAATCCGATCTTAAAAGTTTTATTTAGTTATTTTAATAATTTTGGTATGATTTTTATTTATTTTTACGAGTAGAATATTGAATATTTACATTTATAAAAATAAAGATTCTGAATGCCCACCCGAACACCATTGCACCGTCAAACTATATTTTCATTAATTGCAACAAAGTGTGACCGACTGACCGCCTTTACCCTTTAAAATATATAAATTAACAGATAAATACTCCCCCAAAAAAAAGATGTTCTAGAATATCAATGTTCTACCAAACTCATATATCACTATCAGCTTGTTGGGACAAAAGGTTTATGTGCCCATATCTAACGCCTCATGGTGGAATAGTCCAACTTCCACTTTTCCTTGTAATTATTATTTTAACTCCAACTCTTCTTTTATTTGTGTATATGTTTGTTAGATATAGAGTTTTTTTTTAACTTAAATATTGGTCTGTTAGTTTTCAGATTGCTTGTGTCTTGTATTGTTTTCTTATTTAATGAATTTGTTAGGACAAGACTTGGTTGATAAGTTAAACTAAGTCACTCAATAAATCTATAGTTTTTAGTACATACAATAAACGTAACACGTCCGCAATATATATTATAATAAAAGCGTTGTAAAACCAATTCGCACACACCACGAATCGCGAAGCTTGTTTTTCGATTTGATCGGACAAAAACTTCCAATAAGATATTTGGACGAACAAAAAAAAAGGTTAACGATGAGTTGGTTATTGGGTTAAAATTCGATTCTGGTTGAGAGAAATGTTTTACGTTTATGAAAAGTAATAGCTACTTTCGTATCTAGAGAAAAATTATGACTTTAATCCAAATCTCTCTTTAAATGTTTTACAAAAAATAATATATTTGTACGAACTATAAGCAAAGATGAAACAGAAGAAAAAGAAGAAAATAATGCAAAGTAAAGAAGACATAAGAGAACTAGCAAGTTCAAAATCCACAACCAAATTAATAGTCGCCTATTTATTGAAAGTCTTCAATCAAGGAGCTGATGGGATCAGAAGACTGTTGCAGACTTGATCAAGGAGTTGATGGAATCAACGGACTGATGAAGGCTGGAATCAGAGGACTGATGAAGACTGGAATCAATAAGCTGATGAGGTCTGACAACAAGCGAAGACATGTTTCCCGATTTTATGTATTGAAGCGAATATCATGTGAAGAAGATTTTAAGAAGATATGACAGTTAATATCTCGAAACAAGATAAATGCTGAAGATAGAAGTTCGAGAAGATTTGATTCGGAAATCAAAAAAAGGAAAGAGATATCGTGAGAATATCTAGGGAGAAGATATTCAAGAATGGAAAGATAATTCTAGTGTGATCTGGGTGTTAGTAAATATTCCTTAGGGTTTTGGGTAGAGTATAAATAAAGAGAAAAATGATTATTAGGGTTAACACTTTTGCTCTTTATTCTTGCTAAGATTTAGCGATTCAATTCTCGAAAAAATAGAGGGTTGATTCTGGTGAGTCTTTTTAAGCCTCTGAGAGGATCACGAGTTGAGTGATCAAGTAGGCTGTATGTTTGTTAAACTTTTAGGTAACAATCTAGTAGAGTGTAAGATTGTGTAAAACCTATTTGGGTTGAGTCTTTGTAAGTAAAGATCAAACAAATAAAGTTTAATAAAGGAGTATTTGTTGTGTAAAACAGAGTTTTGATTTGTTTATTATCCTCCATACATTTTCAATTGGTATCAGAGTGGATCACTTACTAAAGGATTTGTTTATCCTATAACAGGTGAGATCTTGTGGCAAGTATGAAGAATAATCAACAGCTATTATGCTAAACAAGCCACTGGTATTGGATGCGGACAACTATGGTTACTGGAAAGTTCAAATGACTCAAGTCATTCAAAGCATAGACATGGATTCTTGGATTGTTGTTGTTGAGGGATGGGATCCGCCAATGAATCTGAATGCAGAAGGTGAGAAGATACCAAAACCAATGAAAGACTGGACTTTGGCTGAGAAGAGTGCGGCTAAGGAAAACTCTCAAGCGCTTACTAAGATCTTTACCTCCTTTCCTATTGATAAATTCACTAGAGTTCAAGGGTGTACAAGGGCTAAAGATGATTAGGATATTATGAAAACCTCATATGAAGTACAACAAATGTGAAGCGTACTCGTATTGATATGTTGGAATCTGAATTCAAGACACTCACAATGGATGAGAATGAGATGGTGAATCAATTTAGTAGGAATATAAGCAGGATAACACATGAAGCTTTGGTACTAGGTATGACCTACAAAGACAAGAAACTAGTGAAAAAACTGCTCAGAAGTCTGCTAGATAAATTTTAGCCACACATGTCAAGCAATGAGGTTGCTCTCGATTCATACACTATGAATTTTGAAAAAGTGGTTGGAATGATGCAGGCATATGAGCTGAAGATCAGGAAAAAGGAGATGATAGCTGATAGGGGAATTGCACTTGTAGCCGCAGAAAAGACTACTAATCAGGAAGTTGATCTGGAAGACAAAGTTGGACTAATCGTCAAGAGGTATTTCAGAAAGATTGAGAGAGGTCAAAAGAAGAGTAATTCAAGTTTTAGGACTGACCAAGACAGAGATCTGAAAAAGGGAGAAAACAGTGTCTTGAGTGTGAAGGCTTCAAACACTTCAAGTCTGATTGTCCTACTTTGAAAAGAAGTGGCACTATTCAATGCTATGAGTGTAAATGCTATGGCCATACCAGGACTGATTGTGTTGGAAGAACAAGAGGAATTGGAAATGATAAGTCATTTGTAAGTTGGAGTGAGAGTGACTCTAAGGATGAAAAAGAAGAAGGGGATATTCTGAATAACTTTGTGTCATTCGTGGGCATAATTCAGGATGATGATGAGGACCAAGAGATGAATGAGGAAGAGAATTTCTCAGTGGAGGAGGAAAATAGAATTCTAGTTGAGCACTTGATCTTGAAAAGTAACGAGGTCAAGCGTTTGACTGAGTTGCTAGAGGCTGTTACTAAGGAAAAGACAGAACTTCAGGAATTATTACACAAAGAAAAACAGAAGAATGAACTTATTGAAGGAAGACTGCAAGAGCAGCTGAGAAACATCAAGAAGTTGAGTAATGGTACAAAGGATCTTGACAAATTGCTGTTTGTTGGAAAAATGGGAAATGATCACTAGGGTCTAGGATATAATGGTGGAAATCAGTTTAGAGAGACCAAGTTTGTTAAAGGACAAGGAAGTATAGGTGTTAATCATGCATCTCATAGACAAAGAGCTACGGTTTAGTCATCTCAAAGACCTGATTTTGTCTCAAGCTGTTGGTATTGTGGAAGACTAGGACACTACAAGTACTATTGTAGGTTGTTTCTCAACAAGGTGTCTTATCTTAAGGATAACAAGTTGCGAAACAAAGCATGGATTCATAAAGGTGACTTATACTCAGAGATACATAAAGATGTTAACCTGAAAACAACACAACAAGACAATCAAATGGTTTGTCATGTGGCATTCTTAGTAGAGACAAATGCAACTGAAACTTCATGGTACTTCGATAGTGGCTATTCACGACATATGACTGGAGTTCAAGGAAAATTAAATAAGTTTCAAGAAGTTTCAGCCGGCAAGGTGTCATTTGGTGATGGATCTAAAGGAAAATCAGAGGCAAAGGAATAACAGGTGGGAGTGAGCCTAAACTCTCTGATGTTTATCTTGTTGACGGACTTAAGGTAAATTTGATCAGCATCAGTCAGCTGTGTGATGAAGGGCTAGAGGTTACCTTTACCAGAACAACATGTAAGGCTATTAATGACTTGAGGGTGATCAAGTTGCAAGGTCAAAGATCAAGTAACAATTGTTACATGTGAAGCCAGCGAAACAAATGTCTGAGTGTATCTCAAGGTTCTGAAGCACAGTTGTGGCATCTAAAACTTGGTCATTAAAACATGAGAACACTAGTTAAACTGGAAAATCATGAGGTTGTTCAAGGTGTTCCAAGGATACAATCATCATACTCATTTGTTTGTGGACCATGTGCCCATGGAAAACAAATTAGAGCATATCACAAATTTTTTTTCTGACGTCAAAAATTCAGAACCATTAGCCCTCGTTCATATAGATCTAATGGGTCCTATACAAGTTGAAAGATTGACTGGGAAGAAGTATATACTTGTGATTGTTGATGACTTCACCAGGTATATGTGGGTCCGATTTTTAAGAGAAAAATCTGAGACTTTGGAGAGCTTTAAAATCTTGGCGTTACAACTCAAGAATGAGAAGTGTGGGATCAAGACCATAAGAAGTGATCATGGAGGTGAATTTCAGAATAAGCTGTTTGACGTGTTCTGTCAAAATCAGGGCATTGTACATCAGTATTCAGCACCTAGAACACCACAACAAAATGGAGTGGTGGAAAGGAAGAACAGAACCTTGCAAGAAATGGCTAAAGCAATTTTACATGGAAATCAAGTTGCTAAACACTTCTGGGCTGAAGCAATCAACACAGCTTGCTACATCATCAACCGTGTGTATGTTTGCAAGCTATCTAACAAAACACCATATGAGATGTGTAAAGGAAAGACACCCAGTTTGGGGTATTTTTATGTATTTGGTTGTGTTTGCTATATCCTGAATGATAAGGATCAACTTGGGAAGTTTGATTCCAAAAGTGATGAAGGGTTCTTCTTGGGATATTTAGGCACTAGTATGGCATTCCGGGTGTTTAACAAGCATACCAACATGGTTCAGGAAACCATTAATGTGATTTTTGATAAGTATTCATCATCCAGGATGATGATTCATAAGATAGTCGAACCATCCTCTTCAGGACAAGAAGCTGATTTGTCCTCTGTTACCAAAGTTCCAACCTCTTCACCACCTATTTCCACTATGCAAGTACACAAGAATCACTCCAAACAAGATGTGATTGGTGAGATTCAGGGGGAGAGGGTTACAAGAGGAAAATAAATTGATTTCAAACAGTTAGCATGTGGACAACTATATGATTCTATCATGTTTTTGGCATTTGTATCGGTAGTAGAACCAAAAAATCATAAAGAAGCACTGACTGATGATTTTTGGATATCAGCCATGCAGGAGGAATTAAGTCAGTTCAAGAGGAGTGTTGTCTGGGATTTGGTTCCAAGGCCTAATAATGCAAATGTGGTTGGTACCAAGTGGATTTTCAAGAATAAGATTGATGAATTAGTAACTGTTGTCAGAAACAAGGCACAATTGGTAGCACAAGGATATTCCCAGGTTGAAGGGATAAACTTCGATGAAAATTTTGCACATGTGGCTCGTCTTGAGTTAATCAGGTTCCTGTTTGGAATGGCATGTGCACTAAAATTCAAATTATATTAGATGGATGTGAAAAGTGCCTTCCTAAATGGCATTCTACAAGAAGAAGTCGATGTGGAACAACCAAAAGGATTCGAAGACTCGCAACATCCTGAATTTGTATTCAAACTCAAGAAGGCACTATACGGTTTGAAACAAGCTCCCAGGATATGGTATGAAAGGTTGACAACATTTCTTATCAATCAAGGCTATAAACAAGGATCAGTGGACAAGACGCGGTTCTTGCTAAAAGAAAACAGTGATCTAATCATAGTTCAGATTTATGTTGATGATATAGTCTTTGGTGCTACAAAGGACAGATCAGTCAAATAATTTGTTGAAAGTATGACAAATGAGTTTGAAATGAGTATGTGTGGGGAGCTAACCTACTTTCTTGGACTGCAAGTGAAATAAACCGAGGATGAAATTTTTGTTACTCAAAGTACCTATGCAAGAAACCTGGTAACAAGATTTGGAATGCAAACTAGCAAAGATGCAAAAACTCCAATGGGAACCAATGACAAGCTATCACGAGATGAATCAGGTGAATATGTGGATCCAAAGCTCTACATGGGTATGATTGGAAGCCTGCTCTATCTCACGGCTAGCAGACCCGATCTATGTTTTGCAGTGGGTATTTGCGCCAGATATCGAGCACAACCAAAAAAGTCTCATTTAGCAGCTGTCAAGAAAATTATCAGTTATGTAAAGGGAACATCTAACTTGGGAATCTACTTTACAAGAGATACAAACAAGAGTCTGGTTGGATACTGTGATGCGGACTGGGCATGCTCTTTAGATGATAGACATAGTACAAGTGGAGGCTGTTTCTTCATGGGGAAAAATCTGATTGCCTGGCACAGTCGCAAACAGAACTGTGTCTCATTGTACACAGTAGAAGCTGAGTACATAACGTTGGGAAGCTATTGCACACAACTCTTGTGGATGAAACAGATGTCTGCTGACTATGGTATAAAATCTGATTATTTGCTAATTTTTTGTGATAATAAAGTGCCATAAATATAGCTAAAAATCCAGTTCAACACTCTAGAACCAAGCATATAGATATTAGACATCATTTTATCAGGGAGTTGATTGAGGAGAAACTGATTACAATTGACCATGTGAGCACCGATTCACAACTTGTTGATTTATTCACAAAAGCCTTGGATTTTAATCGCTTTATTAATTTGAGAAAAGCTATCGGTGTTTGTGAAGTTTAGCTTGGTCAGCATGTGTAAGGAATCTTTTATTGACATGTAAATGAGCTACTGTTGTATAAAGTTACAGGAAATTCAGAGGGCTGTTTGTGACGTACATTGTGGAAAACAGCTGCCTGTCATGCCGTTCTGAAATGATCAATGTCAACGGGCTATAAGTAATCATACTAGGAGGTCAAAGAGCTGAGAAGAGCTAAGTGATTGAGTGTGATAAAAAAAAATATAAAAACAATTTTCACACGCAAATGTTGAGAAGTCAAAGTGATACATCTACAACTTAATCACTCGAAATGATCAAAAAGAAAATCAATCGATTAAAAATAAAATAAAATGAAATGACTCTTCAAAGGAAATTTCAGCTGCCTGAAGAATGATACTTGTGAACAACAACTTGAGATAAGATCAGAATAAAGGCATGACAAAGTGAAAGTCTAGTCACAATGTCACCATGCAGAGGTATGAAAAACTGAAATAAGCTCTTAATCAAGCTCGTGTCTGAATTGGTTCTGATAAACAATTGGCTAAGCTGACTCACTCTTCTGTATTTTAAAGTTCCTCCATTGAATTGACAATGATATTATCTGATATGGTCAAATTGCATATTTGGGTCACTCATGCACACTCTCATGATTGAAATGGGTCATTAATGTGAACAAAATCAAAATTGTGATTATTGAGTGACATATGTTTATTTTGGATCTTGTCGAACTGTTTGATGTTGGTTAAAGTGTCTCAGGCCCAAAAAGCCCATTTTGATAAGGATACAGAAGGTGAAAAGCAGTTGCAATATTGAAGGGATACACTAAAAGGGAAGTCGAAAGGATAAGGGAAATTTAATCGTTCAAATTTACTTTTTACTTATTGCCTCGTTGTTGTTACCTTTTTCTCTCTGTTTCCATTATCAAGATTAGGGTTTTTACTGTGCAAATCAAGATGGATAACTTGGAGCAATTTCTTAGTGAACTTCAGAAGTTTTTTTGAACGGTTGGAGCATCTCAATCAACGACCCCAGTCCCAGCAAGATCATCCATGGCGGTTTCTTCCCCAAATGAATCAGAGTATCAAACTACAATGCATGCAACCGATGATGCTCAGCCAGTTGAGAACGCTTGCCAGACGCTGTCAGTCTACTGACCACCGTGGTACCAATTTGGTCTTCCAAGCAGATCTATGTTCACTGCAACAGAAGATGAACAGTCACAACCCAACGATCACGTACCCACTGCTAATCATATGCCTGATTTATAGGAGGCTGAATCGACTCAGGGAGACAGAGCCCCTTCAACTGAACCAGTCCTGCCAGATGGTGAAGATGAACAGACACCTGTAGGTAATCAGGAATCTGTGCTAGTGCAACATGCTGTTGATGCACGAATGAAAGACATGGCTAGGGATGGATCGGAAGGTGAAGATGTGATGGTGGTTGGTGACACTCAGCCGTCTGAAAGAACATCAAGACTGCAGAAAAGGAAGGAGATTGCAGTCAAACAGGATAGTAAAGCAAAGAAACCAAGAAAGGAGACAAGGTCATATGATTTTGATCATACCAGGTTCACGGACAGAGCAACTGCACAAAGGTACTCTCTCATCTCCTAGAAAGAATGTGTGGAAGAAACCGAGGTAAATCTGATACCTAATAGTGCAATCAATGAATGGATATCCGGGGTAGGGCTATTGAGAACAGTAACGAATCTGGGGGGTATGATGAGGAACTGGTTAGGGAGTTCTATGCAAATTTCCCCGCTGATTATGATGGTGAACATGCTGTAGATGTTAGGGTTAGGGATTGGACTTATGTTTTCTCACCTGTTCAAATCAACTCTCTGTTTGGTCTGTCTGATGTTGACGATGTGCAGAGTCGTATTCATGTTGCTGCAATAACACATGAAAAGTTAGCAGCATTCCTTAGTGGTGGATCAATTTGCAAATGGACTGGTTTTTCGAGTGGACATGTGACGGATGACCTGCGTGAACTCTACAAGATCTGTAGCAGAAATTGGTATCCATCCAAGAATGATGGATATATGCAGTTTAAGCGGGGGTTGATTGTCTACAAGATAGTTAACAAGATCAACTTTAACATGGGTAATCTGATCTTCGAGCATATGGTGAATCATGCTAAGACCTCTGATTCTAAGTTTTACCACCCATTCCCTAGACTGATCAACTGTCTGATTAACTCCCAGCATCCTATTACGCCACTGACACATGCTAAACCCATCACTCTTGCGGAACCCAGTACGGTCAAGCCAGTAATCCGCAAGGAAAGCAAGAGGTCTGCACCAGTCATAGCTCCTAAACAGAAGGTTGTCGTGAATCGAGCATCAAAATCAAAGCCTGCTCTCAAGATCAAGTTCAAGAAGGGAGATGGTGCTGCTGGCTACAGGTTGCGCAAAGCCATGTGAAGTTCTATTCAGATGCTTGAGGATGCTTTGGCTGTAGGTAAGTCCTTCTATCTCGATTATCTCATTGTCCATGATAGTCTTTAGGTTTTTTTTATATGATGTCACATATGAAGGGGGAGAAAGTGGTGAAGACGACGAGGCAACTGACTCTGATTATGGGAGACACATAATTTAGGGGGAGAAGAGAATGAGGGCTGTTGTTTTTCTGTTTTTTTTTTGTTCTCTTCTTAAATGGCTCAAAACTATGTTTGTATGCCTGAACCTTTTGAACCCTTTTGATTAATTGCTTTACCTAACCTGGTTTAATTTTGAAGGATCAGTCAGTTTATTTAAGCTAACGTGTCAGAATAATTGCAGTATGATTATCTGTATTTTGTGTGGAGTATTTATGTTTACACAGGAACTCACAGGAACTGGCAGTTGCTTGATTATGACATCAAGTCAAAAAGGGGGAGATTGAAAGTCTGCAATCAAGGAGCTGATCAGAAGACTGTTGCAGACTTGATCAAAGAGCTGATGGAATCAGAGGACTGATGAAGACTAGAATCAATCAGCTGCTGGAATCAGAGGACTGATGAAGACTGGAATCAATCAGCTGATGAGGTTTGGCAACAGGCGAAGACATGTTTCCTGATTCTATGCATTGAAGCGAATATCGTGTGAAGAAGATCTTAAGAAGATATGGCAGTTAAGATCTCGAAACAAGATAAATGTTGAAGATAGAAGTTCGAGAAGATTTAATTCAGAAATCAAAACAAGGAAAGAGATATCGTGAGAATATCTAGGGAGAAGATATTCAAGAATGGAAAGATAATTCTAGTGTGATTTGGGTGTTAGGAAATATTCCTTAGGGTTTTGGGTAGAGTATAAATAAAGAGAAAAGTGATTATTAGGGTTGCTAAGGTTTCGCGATTCAATTCTCGAAAAAACAGAGGGTTGATTCTGGTGAGTGTTCTTAAGCCTCTGAGAGGATCACAGGTTGAATGATCAAGTAGGCTGTGTGTTTGTTAAACTTTTAGGTGACAATGTACTAGTGTAAGATTGTGTAAAACCTATTTGAGTTGAGTTTTTGTAAGAAAGATCAAACAAATAAAGTTTAATAAAGGAGTATTTGTTGTGTAAAATAGAGCTTTGATTTGTTTATTATCCTCCATACATTTTCACTTATGTCGAGACTTTTCCAAAAATTCACTACTCCACAAAAATATATAGAATGAGTTAAGAAACATTTTCTCTATAAGGCCTTTTTTGAAACTCAATTTTAATAAAAGTGATATTCATCATTTTTTCGGCGAGTTTTCCGGCAAGGTTGTTGCCCCCAGATTATGATTGCATTATAAATATTGTGGTTGGACCATAACTTAGAATATTTAAATACTAAAATGGGAGTTAGTTTGAATGAGAAATAAGACAGCTATGTGAGCTGAACTAGCCGAAAAGATTAACTAGCTCAGCTAAGTGAGTAAAAAGCAGCTCAACCAAGCTCAAAGAGATGAATGAGTACTAACTTAGCTAGATGGACTGGTCAGCTAACATTCAATCTTAGTGAACTAAATAGTAAAATAGCTTAAAGGTGAAAGGTCACCAAGAAAAAAATTGCAACCGACCGAATGAGCACCAATTGAATTGGTGCAACGAAGGGGTGTGTCTTTTCACCAAAGGTCATATCCTTTCATGTAAAAAAGGTGTTTTGACCAAATGTCACATCCTTACACATGATGTCTTTTTGTCTCATATAAATAGAGTCTCCCTCCATTCATTTTTTCTCATCCACTTCTCAAATCATTATCAGAAAACACGGTTTTCGATATTGACTAAAGAGAAAAATACAAACACAAAAAATAGTTCCAATAACTACCATGCTTCCGACGTCTCGAGAGTATTCATAGAATACTAAGGTCGATATGCTTTGTTAAGAGAAAAGCTTAACAAAGACGAATAACAGTTGTATCCTGGGATTCTGAAATTGTGGTAAACTGTCATACTATAGGCAATCTTCAGAATTAAGGAAAGAGTTTCGACTCAACTCTATTTGCTTTAAGATTGTTAAACTTTTTTGAACTCGGTTTTAACTCAATCCAATTTTATGGTCCCTACAATCTTAATTCTATAAAATTCGCTTTTTAGCTATCGATTTAAATAGTATTCAATTTTTACTGGTTTTCGATTATTCAAAACCTTTCCGCGATAATTTTACTGATAGTTTCTAGTTTATGTTTTATCAATAACAATCGAGAATACTGATAATGTCATACTGATGGACAAAGTGATCGATATGCTAATATGGCCCATATTTCGGTTTTAAAAGGGTGCAAACCGACGTGTCCGAAAGGGTATGAACCTAGGATGGGCTCGAAAAGGTGCGAACCTAGGAAGGGTCTGAAAAGGTGCAAACCTAGGACGGGTCCGAAAAGGTGCAAACCTAGGACAGGTTTAAAATTCAGGTTATCATGCAAGGATTTATTTTTTAAAAAGTTCACAACTCAAAAGACAAAATAATACTAATCTCCTCCCGAAGTATTAGATCCTATGTCGAATTACTAAAGACAAACTCCCACCGTATTTAGGTAATTCAATCAAGCATTAAGATCATATTTGATAAGTTCATAAACATCTAAGAAAATACTCACGCAAGCAAAGACATTTACTCATCTAGACTCTATAAGATTCTAAACCAAATCCTTTTATGTTTATCAACCTAATATCATGAACTAATTGACCAGTTTAATTCAAGCATTAAGAATAAGTCTAGCCTAAGAAATTAACATGTTTAATCCCTTTATGATAAACCCTAATAATCAAACCTATTTTCCCTATGAAACCCTAAAACCTAAATAGAGAACTACTCATACATTGAAAAGTAAACACAAATAAATATCAAAGAAGAACTCATGATCATAAAACAAAATAGATATTGGTATAAATCAGGGTTCAAAAAATCTTCTTGAAAAGGGTTCTATAATCGTCTCGCTCAATAAAAACTAGAATAGAATAAAGCGTAAAAAGAAAATAAAACCAGCCACAATTCTTATATAGTTTTGAAAAAAGGAAAAACTGAAAACACAATAAAAGATAGGCTTGTTGACCAAAAGTGAAAATAATGGAAAATCTTCATTCTTCTTCGGGTGTAGAGATCGATCAATCTCCTGGGGGGGGGGATGGATCGATCATATCGTGATAATACTCGATCATTTTTATGGCACGATCAATCTTATTTTCTGAAAAGTTCCAAGGGCAAATGCTCGATTGATCCCTGAATGGATTAAAGGATCAATCGATCTCTCAATTCTGTCACTTATGCTTATTTCTTCTGATTTGCTCTGAAATGCATCTTTTTGCTTCAAAAAGACCCGAACACCTAGAATCTTGAAAATATACCAAAAGTGCAAGGAAAACACTTGGAATAATTCAGAATAGTAGACATAAACGTCTACTATAATACATAAAAACCGAGTAATATCAAAGGACCCCATAAATTGCAATGAACTAACTCAAAAGCCATACTTGCCTTATTATCACTTAAAAGAAAAAGGATTTTGGTTTTTTTTCCTGAATACAAACATCACACTTGTGATTATATGGAATTTTGTTATTAGAAGAAACAGAAAATGGTAGAGGCTTCATGGCCTTTGATGACGGGTGACCCAAGCGAGCGTGCCACAAGCAAAAAGAGGATGAAACAGCGGGTATTGAAAGAGACAGCAACATCAATTCCTCGAAAGAAATACAGTCCATTAATTTGTTCACCCTCTCCAATCAGCATTTGTATGGTGCGATCCTAAAGAATACAAATTTGGTTAGAGAACTGAACGATAGAGCCACGATCTACTGTCAGTTGTGAAACTGAAATTAGGTGACACTTCAAACCGTCAACATAATAAACTCTCTGTAATTGCAGAGAAGAACCCATAGAAATTGTTCATTGAATATTTGCAAGTGTAACCCAACCATCAGGTAAGGTAATCAAAACATTCAATATGTTTGTAATGTCAATAATTAAGATAATCCAAAGAACTTTTCATATGATTTGTAGCATCTCGATAATCCAGTTTTCAAGAAAAGAAATACATGAAGGTGTGTTGGAGGTTTGTTTGCGATTGTTGAGCATATTGATGAGCAGATGCCACTGTTGATCATTGAGTCCAGTGAAGCCTATTCGATCTGCTTATGATAATGGAGCAACTGACGAAGACACATAGACGTGATGCGCTTTGGCAGATTCATTATGTTTTGGCCGAGAAGCAAAAGATGAATCTACAGATGGTTTGGGATGAGTCTTGTCACCCCACTAGGCTAGATCGCCTATTTTCTTGAAGCATTGATCTGTAGAGTGTCTAGTACGGCAACAAAGAGTGCAAGTCAGAGACAAAGGATGGGATCAGGACGACTGCGACTATGTGATTGAACAACAAAACTAGCTGCATTGAGGTGTTCCTTTATAAGATGACCCAACGATTTGGATTCTTTGTCATGTTTAAGAACATTGTATGCTTCATCGTGACTTGGTAATGGCGTGTGGGAAAAAAGTTTTTATTTTACATAACCATAAAGTGTTTTTCCCAGACCCATATGGAACTGATGAAACTTGTTTTCTTTGCGTTTTTGGGCAATTTCTTTCAGTGTTTTGGCGCTTTGATAATCGACAAGAATTTTCCAGAGTTGAGTCAGTTTGCCATAATATGCTTCAATGGCTTGATGTCGACAGTTAGCAAGTTCAACCTTAATCCTTTGGACTCTTTGTCCATTCTTCATTGCGAAACGTTTTTTCAACTGTGTCCAAAGTGCAGATGCATCGTCACAATGAGCAATCGATGAATAGAGAGGTTCATCGATTGTGAGCTTGATCCAGGAGACAACTAATGCGTTATTAGCACACCATTCTTCATAGTCTTTGGAAGTTTCAGATGGTTGAGATATGGATCCTTCGGCGAAACCATATTTCTTTCTTGCTTTCAAAGTGAGCCCAATGCTAGCAGACCACTCGTCGTAATTGGATCCACGCAACAATGGACGCGAAATGATGGTGTCGGGATTATCACTGGCTGTGAGATCATAGGGAGATATAATTCGTCGAGTTTTGACTCTTGCGGTTCATTGTTGTTGTTCAGTCATCGTATAGAAATAAAAAAACGTGATATTTGAGTGTTTGAGCCAAGATATTTGTGCTGTAATTTAGTATGAGGTTATGACTCTGATACCATGACAAAAATATCTTGTTCTGTATGAACGGTATATCTTTTATTGAAAGAGGAGGTTCACGTTATATAGTTTTACAAGTTTAAGTGTTTAAGCCTAAAGAAACTAGTTACAAGCTGTAAGCTCGCCTAATTTTATAGCCCAATAAATAACCGTCCTTACCATTCAACCCCGTTAATTTAACTAGCATTATCAAAAGTATATTAAGTATAGGGTCCGGTGAGTGGTTTAAGTATCCAAAGCTGTAGGTGAAGCAGAAGTAGAATTGTAATTTGTTAAGAAAATCAATATGGTATGTGTTTTTTTACCGATAATTTATATAAAGACTTTACAATTAAAGATATATATTCGTTAAGGAGTGGTTGGAGACTGATTGCAACATACACCGGTCATCCGTTAAAAAGAGTGGTTGTTCTACCTACATCTTTCTAATTACCATTTTAACCTCCTCGTTTTCTGCGTTTAGTAATAATTTACAAAATACTAATTGTGAGTCATATTAAGAAAAATACACTCATTATGTTAACGTGTACACATAAACACAATTGAGAAGCAAACTAAAAAATGAAGAGTATATTATAAATAGCATGTGGCTGACCAAGAATCAATATAACGATATTCTACATTAAGGATAATAATTATTATCCTAAACATTCGAATTAAAAAAAAAATCGAAATATGTAAGCGTCGTACCTAACAATACCAAACATGTCTAGTACTCCCTCGATAAGGTTCGGTTTCAGGTGAGTCCCACTTGGTGAAAGGTGTGATGGTGGGCATTTACCAATCGCTGCTTTTTGGTATGATTGAATATCAACGTTTCGTGGGCAACTCTACAATGATGTGCTATTTAAAATGGAACCAATCAATCTCAAACCAAACTTATCATAAAATTAACAACGAACCAAACCCACACTAGTCTTGCGTTAAATTACAAAGCCGCGATTTACATTATTTGCTTAAACACACTCATGCGGACATTCCTGATTGAGGCGGACACATGAGCGGTATATAGACGATAATTAAAAAACCCTCTAAAATTAGTAAATGTTATATATTATCTTGTAAATTAACATTTTTATTTTAAATATATTTATATGCAATATCTAAACCTTCCATTTAAAATACCTATCTTTATATTTTTGAAGTACATTTTTGTTTGTTTATTTGAAATTATTTTTCCTTTTTCATAAGAAGATTCGTTTTATTCCATAATTTTTTTGGTAAAGGCTTTCAATTGAAAATGTATATATATTACATATTTTCATATTTAGGTTCATTCAGTCGTAGTCCTACTTGAACCCATATATTGGTTCAAGTGACACCCTATAAATTGTGAATTTTCTCTTATAATTAATGAGTTTTGTAGATTTAGCCAATTAATTTTATATTGGATTTTCTGCCAAAAAAAAATCGCGAGTCCTATTAAATAGACAAAAGAAACCGTTATGTGTATTAAATGCAGGTCAAACCGTGAGCTGAGGGTCAAAGCGCAATACAACCCATGCATATAGTGATGACATGTCAAACGTTAACTGAACAAACGACGTCTTGTATGTCGTTTTTTGTTTTAAAAACGCCGGAATGTATGTTGTTGTTTTCGAAAAACGACAAGATGTTTGAATGAATCTTTGAATTTCATTCATCGAAGCTCAGCTTCGATTTCTTCTTCTTCTTCAAGCTGAAATTCTTCTTCTTCAAGCTGAAAATTGAATCTCTTCCTCCTTCTTACTTCCATTTCTTCCTTCTTACATGCCAAAATCCAACATCAAAGCTTGGCGTCATAGAGAATTTTGGAAGCATTATCATCCCCGCGAACAACTGGAGAAGGAGATGGAGCCTATCGAAGAGGAAGTAATCCCCGAATTAGAAGGAAGGTTTGAAGATGAATCTCTTCGTTCTTCTAGCAGGTTCAACCTATTCTTCTGTGTAGGAGGTTATTGGTCTAAAGATGACGAATACTTTGGTGGTGAATCTCATCATGTGGGAAGTGTATGTAGCGATGGGTTCAATAAACGTTCAATTACAAAGATTGTGGTGGATGAGCTTGGTTATGAAGATACAATGAACATGGTTTCTTGGTTTCCACCAAGTTCTGAAAAGAAGAAGGTAGATATATTAGATGAAGATATGTTAGGCATAGTTGTGCATCATGGTATTGGTATAGGAGCTTTGATTCTGTTCATTGCAAGGAGTAATGATCCCTTCTTAGGTAGGCATAAGGATATGAGGATTTATCTGTTGGGTGATGATAGAAATGCAAGAGAAGCAGAAGAAGATGGAGGACAAGATGCAACATAAGTTGCATCAGAAGCTGGAGGAGTAGATGGAGAAGTATATAACAGTGATAATAGCTTCACAGAACATGTAGAAGATACTATAAGTACCAGTGATAGTGAGCATGAGAATGGGTCTAGTTCCAGGAAGAAATCAATGTTTAGGTTGAGACAGGAGTTTGCAAACATGGATGAGTTAAAAAGGTGTATTATAAAGTATGCAGTGAAGAAAAAGAGAGACATTAAGTTTGACAAATTTGAGAAGAAGCGTCTAGTGGATATATGCTCAGATAAGACCTGTCCAAGGAGAAGAAGCGAGACCATAAACTCTAGTTCTCCTAGAGTGGTGATTAGATCATACAATAAAGAGCACAATTGCACATGGCAAGGCCACATCTCTCTTCTTACAAATACTAGGATTGTTTACTTGTATTTAGAGGATTTCATAATTAATCCTCACATATCTGCTTCACAGCTGCAGTTGATGTTTCTCAAACGCAACATCAATGTGTCTGACACTAAGTATGAGAGGTCAAGACTTCATTGTCTACAAACTTTTGATGATGAATCATCAGAAACATTTGGCAGATTCTGTGACTATGTTGAAGAGTTAAAGAGGAGTAATCTTGGATCCACATTGGAATTGGATGTGAGGCAGGGTATGTTTAACAGATTCTATGTCTGTATCAAAGCTTTAAAGGATGGTTGGAGATCAAGTTGTAGGAAGATCATTCATATTGATGGTACTTTCCTTACGTGGAGGATGAATGGAATGTTGTTGATAGCTTGTGGGAGAGATCCAAATGAACAGATGTTCCCAGTTGCATGGGGAATTGTTGATATTGAGAACAAGGACAACTGGATGTGGTTCTTTGAACATCTTCAAATAGACTTAGGCTTAGAGGAAAGAAATGGACTGACTTTAGCTAGTGATCAACAAAAGGGACTAATACTTGCTGTTAAAGTTGTCTTGCCATACGCTGAGCACATGTTAGACCTTATATGTGTTCTTTTATTACCTACTGAATTTGTTGGATATAATTTAGGAATTAATAAGCTTTATATGTGTTCTTTTAGGCTATGTGCAAGACATTTTTAAAGTAATTAGAAGAAGAAGCATGTTGGAGCTATATTAGAAGACTTGTTTTGGGGAGCAGCTGATGCTTATTACAAAGAAGCTTTTGACAGGAAAATGGAAGAAATTAAGAAGTATTCTTTGGCTGCTTATGACGTCTTGCATATCAACATTGGGTGTCCTTGGTCCAGGTAAGTGAATACCTCAAAGTATAAACCTCATGTTTGTGTTTAACATATTTGTTTTCAATAGGGCATTCTTCACAGAGAACGCTTCATGTGAAGCTGTTGAGAACAACTTAGGGGAGTCATTCAATGCAACTATAAGGATAGTCATAACAAAGCTACTAGTTGAGATGCTTGACGAGATAAGGCATAAGGTTATGGTAAGTAATGAGAAGAAGAGAGTTGAAGCTAGAGGTTGAAAGGAGACTATGTTCCTAAAGCTCTAGCTGTGTTGGATGAGCAGATTGAGAGAACCAAGAATTGCAGACCATTAAGCTGTGGACTTGAAAATTATGAAGTAGTTGTATTTAAAGAAAGCTTTGTTGTGCATATGAGAGGTGTTGTGTTTTGTAGTTGTAGAATGTACAAGATTAGTGGAGTTCCCTGCTGCCACATTGTATCATCTCTACGTCGTGAGAAGTCAATGGATCATGATCCAAAGAAATTCCTAAGTCCATACTTCAAGTTGGAAAACCTGAATTCATGCTATAACATGCCAATGAATCCGGTTAATGGGATGAATCTATGGAAGGTTACTACTAATATCAAAGTAAAACCACCACCATTTAAGAAACCACTTGGAAGACCAAAAGGGAAGAACATGACAAGAGAAAAGGGAGAAGGAAGAGCTCCTACGAAGAATTTATCTAGGAGAGGCATCAAAATTGTAAGTAACAAATTAATTTTATGACTTGGTTTAACAAACAAATCATATTAAAAAACTAATTTGGTTTATTATGTTGTTTCAGCATTGTGGTAATTGTGGTGAGAAATGACATAATCAATTACATTGTAAGAATGCTCTAGTACCAAAGCGACCAAAGAATCCACGTGGAAGACCTTCTGTAACTCATGAAGCAAGACCATCTAAGGGTCAGTTCATCCAACCAGATGCAGCTATGCCTGTAACAAGAAAAAGAAAAAGATTTACATTTGCAAATCTTGTTACATCTGTTGTTGTTGATGGTGAATCAAGCCAACCAAGTCAACAATCTAAACAATCAAGCCAACAACAATATGTGAATCTTCCAAGTATATTAGTTGCATTTCGAAAAAGAGGAAGATACATGCCTAGAAAGGACAAGGGACTTGGCTTTCTTCTTGGTTTGTCAACATCTCAACCTTAAATTGAACTTCTATTAGTCTTTGTTTTGGTGGTTCTGACTTTGAGAAAGTCTTAAACTTCTATTAGTCTTTGTTTTTGGTACTGACTTTAGTCTTGTCTTTCCTAAAATGTTTGCTAAAATGTTAGTCTTATGCGAGTCTTTGTGACTTTAATATCTATGTGACTTTGTGACTTTAGTTTCTATGTGACTTTTGGTATAAATGTCTTAGTTATTGTCTTATGTCTTATGCTATTGTCTTATGTCTTATGCTATTGTCTTATTGTCTTATGCTTTTGGTATAAACAAGTTAGTATAAACAATTGGTAAACAACTAAACAACAAAAGAACATAACATAGTAACACAACATAACATAGATTTACTATAGAATCCAAAATACATGTCTTAACATAGTTTTAAACCTAAATGGTTACAACAAAACAACATAACATAGTTTCTTAACCTGATACATAAACAACCATACACAAAAAACCATTACTTGAATACATAAACAACAACAATAGCAACTAAGAATACCACAAAAGCTGTTATGTAGAACATAGTCTTCTTTGACTCTACTCCTTCCATAGTCTTCTTTAACTCAGCAATCTCCATATTCTTCTCCTCCAAAGACTCTTCTAAAAACATCATTTGTATAAGTTCTCATCATCCACCTGCAACTGGCTTCGAATGCCTTCACTTTGACCTCTCTCGGCTTCAATTTGAGATTCAACTTTTGCTGCCTTTGCAGCATAAATTTCAAACCACTAAACAAGAACATAGAGAATTTGTTATTGTTCATACCAAAACTATGACCAAAACAATGATAGTGATAAAGAAATTGTCAAATTAAACATTGATTCACCCAATTTCAAAGTTATTTTTCATACTAAATCAAGTAAAACAGGACAAATTTCAAAATTAATGTTGTTCATACAAGAACTAAATCAACCAAGACATGACAAATTTCAAAGTCATTGTTGTTCATACCAGAACTAAATCAAACAAAACATGAAAAATTTCGAAGTCATTGTTTTTCATACCAAAATATGAAACCACAAATTTCATAGAGTTTAAGCCGTCAAGTAAGCATATTAACAACAACAACAACAACAACAACACTAGCACATTTTAACACAGACTAAAAGTTTACCAACAACAATATATCGTGTTTAACTTCTAAGACTAAGGAACATTGACAAAGAAAGGAGCTTACAGTTAGATTTGTGTTTGTATTCATGAACTCGATGTTCCTATCGTATTCCGATTCACACCAATTGACCTCACTTGTTACTTCATCATCTTCACCAAAATAGCCAAAACTTGGAGCTTCGGTTGGATCGCTAAGAGAATAGCTATAATCTACCCCCATTCCGATCGAAAACCTGTTGGAGATTCTTGGTTTAATTCGGTTGGATCTCTCTCTCTAGATTTTGGAACACTAAGCTGAGCTTCAATACGAAGAACCATAATGCCCCAATTCAATTTTAATTAAAAAAACTCGTACCAAAGACACATCATTTTAAAAAACCGTTAATTATACACGTTTAGTTAACGGCATGGGTTGTATTGCGGTTTGACCCTCAGCTCACGGCTTGACCTGCATTTAATACACCAAAAGATTTGTTTTGTCTATTTAATATGACTCGCGGTTTTTTTTTGTTGCAAAAAACCCTTTTTCAGTATTATTTTACTGTTTGACTCTGGTAAAGACTGGTTCTCAATCTGCCACTGGATTTATTACATTATTAATTAGGTCCAAAACGATTGACAATACAGACCAAAACGTAAACCAAAAATTTATTCGGAAAGAACATAAGATAAAATAAAATAAGAAAACAATATAACTTCTTAAACCAAAATTGAGATGGGTAACTTATTAACCTTAGGGCTTTGAGGAGAACCCCAAATCCGCCGCCAACCACCCTGACCTAAAGATTTACTGGCGAAATCTTATTTAGTATCCAGACTTTAGTTTTCTGAATGGCCTATCAACCAAGATGTGATGAGACCACCACTAAGATAGCCATTGAAAGAGGAGGACGCAAAGAGCTTTGCGAATGCTTTAAAGAAATATCGCATCAGAGAAGTATAATCTAGTGGAAGGAGACTGAATTCAAACACCTTCAAAGTTAGTTTAAACTTCATAGTAGTCGAGTTTTGTCCCTAACGAGCATTGGTGGGAGTTTATTCGGCCTTCATATTTTCCCTCATGCATGTCGGCTCCAACTTCCTTGTTGTGACGCCTCGCCACCCCTGTAGATTTTTACGACGGGACCGTCCAAGTACTCTCTCCACTTGATCCTTGGTAATTCAAACCTAAGATTTGTGATGGTAGTTGTGCTAGTTTACAAATTCAAGATCCAGAGTAATCAAACCCTTTTCAACATTGGAATCGTCAGGAATCACTTTGTCGGCAAAAAAATTTATTGTGATCAAATGGATTACCGTCGGGATCCAACTGTTTTTCTCCTCTCATAATATTCGAAGATCCAGCCAGAGGAAGGAAAATGATTCATTAGAAATATTTTCTTTAGTATGCTTTGTAATGACTAAGACACATATACGACACTGAGCGAATAGACAGAGAGTTATCAAAAACAAAAAATTTTATTAGGAATCATTTAAACACTTCTACAAAGCTGTTTAATCAGATTTATTCAACATGCACACTTGGATTTGAGACTGGCTAATTCCTAATCTACCCAACTCTCTTCACAACAACAGTTGTGATGCACTCTTTGTTCAGTCACCGATGAACCCTAAAACATAGACTAGATCTTCTTTTGTTTCTCTCATAAATCAATTCTAGGGTTTTTCTTTTTTTTTTTTCTGCGTTGAATGCTTAAACGTCCTGCAATTTTTCTTTAAGACTTTATCTCATCAACCTCCTTGATCTTCTCAAGCAATATATCCAATATATTCTTTCCAAGATTTTCTCCAACCAATTTAGTTAATATCCCCTTTTTATTGAGATATTAAACTAATCCTACTTTTCTTTTTATCATGTTAATATCTTATTTCTCTTAAGATATTTTATTTGCTTCTTCTCCACATCATCACAAGTTTAGTTTTGACCTTCTAGAAAATTCAACTCAACATTCTCCCCTTTTTTATCTGAATTTGAGAGCTTAAGATTCCTGGAATTTATAACACAATGGCCAGACACACAATATCAAAGTACACCATGACAATTCATGGACTTATCCAATAGATTCGATTAGCATTCTTAAAATGTTTCAAAGACCAGATTAAGCAACATTAAAGAAAACATGCAAAGTTAGCTAGCAAACTAGAGTACTAAAGTGTCTAACACACTTCTGAAATACATACTTGATGCACTACCTAACCAACATTAGAATTCAACATCATGTCAATCAAAACATACCATCAGACATAACAAGTTGATTATTATCGAGCTAGAGATTCAACCTAATTCTATCTGGAATTCAACCTAGAGTTTAGCAGATAGCATATAGTGACTAACACACTGTTGTGATACATACTCGACTCACTAAACTTGATCACTATAGAACCACTGGTCATTTCATCATATTCTCCCCCTTTTTGAGTGCATATTCAGATAAAAACATCACGTAGTCATAGATAATACCTGTGGGAAAAGAAACAACTTACATTGAAGTTTGAGCAGAACTGCTTGGATTGAACGAATGAAATCATCATTTCTTTGCATGTTTTTTGTGACCTTGTGAATCTTCGCATAAAAAGCCCAACTGCGAGGATTCATAAACTTGCACAAAAACCATTAGTTCCATATTGGCTTATTTTCATGCGCAAAACCCAAAAGATAGTAAAAATGAGATGAGCCAAATTCAACAATATCGATGACTTGGTGATAAAAAACTAAAACTCAATTAAGTTGAATTCAGATCCAGTATGCAGCATGATTCATAACTTAACAGAGACTAAGGACCAAGATGACAATGATTTAGTGAGGACCCCATGAGAATCAATTGAGCAGTGTAAACACACTTTCAAGAAAGAACATATTTTAGAAAGAGAGCTAAAGTATTCGCCAATTGTATGAAACACATATCGAAACATAGTTTAGAAAGAGAGCTCAAGTATTCACACCATCATATCACTTAGCATATAATCATCAGACCCAAACACATAGGCTTTTACTGCGAGTTTTTCTTTCGATCCCATGTACCTTACATAATCATACATCACTTCGAGCCTGGATTTTTATGATTTGTGTAGCTATTTCTCAGCCGAGTAGCTGACACATAACTTTTTTAAAAAAACTTTCAAACTTTGTGTGATTATGTAATGCACTTATACTGACAGTGGTCACACTCAGATCTAATTTTTTCTTATCATCCTAATCCGAGATGAGTCTCAATCTTTTAGGTTACTACATGAAAACTACTCATCATATCCAGACAGTGATCGAACTTAGATCTAGAATGTTTTTATCATCCTAATCCGAATCGAGTATCTTTCACACTAGATGCTCACAAATTTTGCCTATATGAACAGAGACCTCCTTTCTAATCTAATTGACTTGTTACCGAAAGGTTTTAAGATGAAAACTATAATACACAAGTATGTGGTTCATGACTTTCACCTCACCCTTGAAGCAAAAAAAAGTTTATAATGAAATTCACATATCTGAATTGCTTCACGCAATCGAAGAACGCAATTAAGATCAAAGGATTTTGTGAAAATATCTACTAGTTAGTTTTTAGAAGACACGTGCTCAATGATAACAAGTTTTTCCTCTACTAATTCTCTAAAAAAATGATGCCTTATGTCAACATGTTTAGTACGCGAATGTTGAACTGGATTTTTATGCACTCATGTTATCACAAATCACAAATAGGACGTGAGAATTAATACCATAGCCAGTGAACATTTGTTTCATCCTCATTAATTGAGTACAGCAGCTTCCAAATAAGATATACACTGCTTCAACAGTAGATAAAGATACACAATTTTGCTTCTTGATATGCCATGAGATAAAATTATTTCATAAAAAGAGACAACCTCCTGATGTACTCTTCATATAATCTAGACATCCAGCCCAATATGCATCACAAAATCCTGCAAGGTTTGAGTTAGTTTCATTAGTGAAATATATCTCATAATAAAGTGTTCATCTAACATATTTAAGGATACGTTTCACAGCATGGAGATGTGATTCCTTCGGTGCAGCTTGATATCTTGAACACAATCTGAAACTAAGGCACAAGTCAGGTATACTTGCAGTCAAGTATAAAAGAATTCCGATGATTTCTCTATATGTATTCTCATTTCTTGATTTTCATATGACATCATCGAGTGATTAATTGTTGTGGACTTGAAGTTGATCCCAAGCTTCTTTGACACCATGTTCCTCTGAGTCATGAGTTTCCTCTTGCATATTCGTTATGTGCGCAGCATAGTGTGTTACTCCCTCTTTGTATGTGATACTCTTGGAAATGCATCATGAAGTCCTGTCATATGATGTGAGCAACCGCTGTCATGCAATTCATCTCTCGCTTCTTGAATGATTTCTGAAAAGCAAAGTTACAAACTAGATTTTCTTCTTCTTCTTTGATTGAAGTTATCTCCTTCTTTAAGTTTGAACTCTGATTTTTATCTTCTTTTGCTACTTGTTATGTACGTTTTGCAACCCATACATATCTAAATCTTCTTGGTTATGGATACACAGCTCTTTGTTTCCATGCTTGATAGACATGATGCTTCAATTTTCTTTTCATGTTACGAAAATGAGTGCGTTTCACACTTCTCCTACACTTCTCGTGAGATTGGTTGTGTTCTTGATCAAGATGACCTCTATGTGTTGTCTGCTTGTATATCCTCTGCTGTGTGTGGTTTCTCTTTTCATCTTGATGATGTTTTTCCTTTTCTGCTACATAATTTTATAAGGTTGAAGTATCAACATGATCAGATGATGTGTGTCCGTCATATCCCAATCCCCAATTCACCTTTGGAGGCTGTCCAATAGATAGTATTTGATCTAGATCTTTCGTACCACTGTTGAGCATCCTAATCTTCTTGTGATTCTCAGTGAGCTGAATCTCCAATGATTGAGTTTTATTTCATTCATTATTTACCCAATTGTCCATCTGTTTGATGGTTTCTTCGAGTTGAGCATTCTTTTCGGTTTTCTCTTTGAACTCTTGCTGAATCTTCTCAAGTGACATTGTTAAGTTCAGATCAGGTTTCTCACTTCTTTTCTCCATCTCCAGGATGTTCATATTAGCCTTCAACATTGCTTTGTCCTTGAAAACTTGTAGATTTTCCCTGCTTAGATCGACCCATTTATTAACAATGTCTGATATTCAACTTTAGTATCTATTTCACCTTCTCCTTCATAATTTGTGTCGGTTTCCGACTCAGTGTCTGAGACACTATCACATTTTTCCAGAGATGTTAAAGCAACGAAATTTAGCAATAACTTCGTCTGACTCATCATTTTCGGATTCAATATCACTGAAGCATAACACTGATTTCTCTTTTCCTTTCAAGATGGTTGGACATTCTGCCATAGTATGTCCTATACCTTTGCACTCAATACACCTCAAATTTTTCCGTTTACTTAAAGGACAATCACTTTTATAATGACCATACCCTTCGCATTCATGACATTGAAGATCCCTTTTCTTAGTTGATCTCTCTTCATTCATTGACACCCGACCTCCACTGGTTTTTTGTCCTTTGAAGGTATGCGATTTACCTTTTTCGATCCTTTTAAGCACCTTGTTGAAATTTCTTGCTAAAAGGCTCATAGTTTCCTCCTTTTTGTTTATTCGATCATCTTCAAGATTTGATGTGAATGCTATGCCTTCCTGGTTGTTGTTTGGTTCGGTTGGTGAGTCCAATTCTTCTGCTTTCAGCATACCTACCAGCTGATCAAATTTCATATCATCGGTATTCATAGCCATCTTGAGTATTGCCTTATGAGCTGCGAATCGTTCTGGAAGACATCTTGAAGCTTTTTCACAAGCTTCTTTTCTTTGTAATTCTTCCCTAGTAAATATGTTTCATTTGCAAGAGTGCTCAACTTTGATATAAAGCTACCAATAGATTCATTTGGTCCCATCTTCAGATTTTCAAATCTTGAGGCCAGATGATCAATCCGAGTACGTTTGACAATAGTATCACCCTTGAAATGATTGATCAATGTGTCACAAGCTTCTTTTATAGACTCACATCCTTTTATTATTTTAAATTGATCAAGATCAACAAATGTGAAGATGTTTGTGATGACTTTTGAGTTGTACATTGACGCCTTCTTCTCTGCTTCTGTCCATAGTGCACTCGGTTTTGGAATCTCCTTTTTATTTTCATCGATAATTGTTGGTTCTTTCCAACCTTTGATTACATCAGTCCTTGCATCTTCATGAAATCCTCGAAGAATATGCCTCATCCGAGCTTTCCAGTGTCCAAAATTACTTTCATCCAACATGACAGTTTTTGGAACAATAATAAAATCCCTTGAGTATCCATGTCTTCTCCAAGATCTCAACATGATTAGATTGACCCGCTCTGATACCAATTGTAGTGACTAAACACATATACGAGACTGAGCGGATAGAAAGAGAGTTATCAAAAACACAAACTTTTTTTAGGAATCATTTAAACACTTTTACAAAGATGTTTAATCAGATTTATTCAACATCCACACTTGGATTTGAGATTGACCAATTCCTAATCTACCCAACTCTCTTCACAACAACAGTTGTGATGCACTCTTTGTTCACTCACTGATAAACCCTAAAACATAGACTAGATATTCTTTTGTTTTTCTTAGAAATCAAGTCTAAGGTTTTTTTTCCTCTGCGTTGAATGCTTAACACGTCCTGCAATATTTCTTCAAGACTTTATCACATCAACTTCCTTTATCTTCTCAAGCAATATATCCAATATATTCTTTCCATTATATTCTCTAACCAATTTAGTTAATATCCCCTTTTTATTGAGATATTAAACTAATCTTCATTTCCTTTTATCACGTTAATATCTTATTTCTCTTAAGATATTTTGTTTTCTTCTTCTCCACGTCATCACACGTTTAGTTTTGACCTTCTAGAAAATTCAACTCAACATGCTTTTTATTTCATATTTGAAACTATAATTTTTGAATTTTACTTTCTAAACTAAAATAAATAGATATAAATCCATTAGATTATACATAAAAGTTATATTTTTTTGTCATCAACTATATATTACTTAGTTTAAAAGTTTGATACATATAGGAGATGTTTTACTTCTAGCTACATTAGCAAGATCATCCGAGATAATATTACAAGTTCTAGGAATATGGTTAAAATACAAAACATTTAGCCTGAATGCTAATTTGTAGATGTCCCGTAACAGAATTGTATTAGAACTTGACCAAATATCCAAGCTTCCGAAAAGCTTGGAATAAGAAACATCTTGCTTAAGAACACATAAGAGTTCTTTACAGTCACTATAGACTGTGAAGTGAGAGTAATTGAGTTGGTGCAAGTGAAATAAAGCCTCTTGCAATGCCATTGCTTCAGCTTGGAAAGGTGATTGAGTTGGAGAGAGTGCACCAGAACCTTGCATCAAGATATTATTGTGCTGGACAAGAATCCATCATGTTCCAATTGGCGTAGTAGATGAAGCCAGGATGCATCAGTGTAGAGAGATAAGAAATACTGTATTGGGGGATGCAGAGATCTTGTATGGCCACTTTGAGAAACATGGACTTCCAATTTGGTGAGTTGAGCATACTTCACAGCTTCGAAGATTGCTTTGTTTACTACATCTGGGAGTCCCCAATTGCAACTTTCATAGACCATCTCATTCTTCCATTTCCATCTCCAAAGAAGGTGTGGTCCTACACTGGACAAGCTTGCTCTCCTGTATGTGCTACGCCAGGGATAGAAAGTTTTAGTGACAAGACAAAGAAAAAATTTTGATGTATATTATCAGTGATATTCCCTGGTAGGAAACCCAATAATGGGGCAATGTTCTATATCTCTTTTGTAATTCTGCATTGAAAGAACATGTGTATAATTTTTTCCTCATATTCCCCACATATCAAGCAGGTTGTATCAACTTGGAGTCCACGGTGTTGTAATAAGGTTGTCACAGGTAGAGCGTTATGCGTCATCTTCCACAAGAAAAATTTGAGCTTTGGTGGAACATTTAAACTCCAAATGAGCTTGACAGTTGAGAGTAAAGCATCAGGTAAGACTTCTGCATCATTTTCTGCTTGAGCAATGTAGTAGCCAGATCTTACTGTATACTGCCCATTCTTTAAAAATCTCCATAAAGGTATATCCTGTGATCTTATTCTTGGAGGGTTGATTTGAATGGCTAATTGCTGATCAACTGAATTGAGTAGCATTTGTAGTCTCTCTGGGCACCATGAGTTTGTCATTGGAATCATTAGTTCATTAACTGTTGCTGTAGGGGAACTCACTGTAGTTGTCACTTGGGCTGCTCTGTAGTTTCCTTGGTCCAGCCATTTATCTTGCCATATTCTTATGCGAGTACCGTCTTCTACATTCCAAGCATGACTTGAATTTGATTTATGTACAACAGGACAAGTTGGAAAGTATTTAGCTTTCATTACTTGGCCTAACAATGATGATGGTGCAGTTAGTAACCTCCAGGCCTCTTTTGCTACCAATGCAACATTAAAACTCCATAAATCCCTGAAGCAAATACCACCTTGAGATTTTGCTCTTGTTAGCTTTCTCCAGGCTATCCAATTGATCTTTTTTTCCATATTTGCTTGCCACCAGTACTTTCGCATCAAGTTTGTCATCATCTGCAATAGCTTCTTTGGGAGAAGAAAACATTGCATTGCGTAGGAAGGAATGACAGTGACTACAACTTCCAATAAGGTCTCCTTGCCTGTTAGGGATAAAAATTTAGAAGTCAAATGATCCAACTTGTGCCTTATACACTGGAGAAGATAAGAAAATGTCTCTGTTCTATTTCTGTCATGTGATTATGGCAAGCCAAGATAACGTCCCATGCCACCAAGTCTAGATATACCAGTCAGAGTCTCCATTAGTTGCTTTTGGTTGGCATTGCAATGTTTACTGAAAACAATTGAAGACTTTATATAGTTGACTTCCTGGCCTGATACATGTCCATAATATTGAAGTCTATCAATCCAATTTAGACATTCCCTCTCATCAACTTTGCAGAAAAGCAGACAATCATCTGCAAACATCAGATATGAGATTGCGGGTCCGTTGCCACTTGCTTTGAAACCATGGATCATTCTTTTGGAGACCAAATCTTGGATTAAATAGGAAAGACCTTCTGAGATTAGAAAATAAATATATGAAGAAAGGGGATCACCTTGTCTAAGGCCCCTTTCCGGATGAATATGTCCCACAGATCCTCCATTAATTAAGATGGAGTATGTTGGGGTAGTTATGCACTTCATCAACCATTTGCACCAATCTTCATCAAAGCCTAGTTTCCTCAGCATAAAATCAACAAAACACCCGTTTACTTTGTCAAAAGCTTTTGTAATATCCAGCTTTATAGCCATAAAATCATCAACTCTCTTTCGTGTTCTTAGGGAGTGAAGTAATTCATGTGCAATTAGCACATTACCAGAAATTAACTTCCCATGGATAAAAGCTGAATGATTTGGGAAAATTAAATTATGTAATCAAAGTTTTAGCCTGTTAGCTAATATTTTGGATATGATTTTATAAGCTACATTAGCCAAGCTAATTGGAAGGTGTTCTTAGATTATCATTTTTTGGGACAAGAAAAATATGGGTATGGTTTATATACATAAAAGTTATATAAATCCGGCTTTCATGTATACAAGTTAGATACCTAGCACACCTAATAAACCCCTAAAAAGTTTTAAAACGTTCGAGTTTAGAATATAAATTAACCAAATCTAGAAAGTTTGGGAAAATAACCAATAACAAAACCGGAAACAAATTCAAGCCAAAAAAAAAAAAATCAAAATCGTCGATACATAGTTCGTTTAAAACCATACAAAGGAATCCCTTGACCACATAAAATGCCGCCTGTTATAGGTGTTACCTGGTTGCATTATATAGGATCAATTATAAGAATCTAGATTTCATATAAATGCAATGCTTACAAAACCAAGTTGTTTCTTCTTTCAGTTTCATTTTTTACTTCATCCTTTTCCGAATCTCATAGAAGTAGCTAAAGGCAACAACAACAGCTGCGACAGCGACTCCAGCTGCACTATGTGCCAACACGGTGTTGTCTGTTATCACCTTAGTCACTGGAGACGTTGGTCTGAAACCAAGCTCTGAAAGTTTCTTGTGTGACTCAGCATAGTCTCTGAAGAATGCATCTTCGTCCTGTTGGAAGCAAAGTGATTAAAAAGAAGAAACCAAAATGTCACTTGCAACAAAAATATTTGGGGTAGGCTTTCGGGTATTCAGTTTGGTTTGGAATCGATCAGTTTTGGTTCTTCGGATTCTAAAATTTAATACCCAATCGATACTTTAAAATGATTTGGTTCATTTCAGGTGCGGTTCTTATAGGTTCCAAGTCGGTGCACTTCTATATTAGAGGAACAGGAAAATACCCGAAATATTCGGTTATTAATTAGTTTCAGATATTATAGATCTGAAAAAATTACCCCAAATTAACAAATAATACCCGAATAAAGTTTAAATACTCGATATTTTTCAAAGCAAAACAACAACAACAATAAGATTTTTTTCAGTTCTTCGGTTCCGGTTTTTTTGCCAAGGCCTAAGCATAATGTTGGCCTGTCTTTACAAAATTTGACAGAGAACTGCTTGCGATTAATATTCAGTTGGATCTTTGGATCATAATAAAGATAATACCTTTGCATAAAGCTCAACATAATGACGAAACTCTGAGACTTCCAATAAAGTCTTGTCAGTTGGAAGTTTGAGCAAACCCTCTGATTCTTCTTCTTTCAGCAATTCACTAATACCAAACAATGAACATGATTTAAACAATCCAGTAATCAGTCAGAACAACAACAAAACACAGTCCAAGGTATTATAGGATCTTACGCAAAGTATGAGTTATCAAACTTTAGAGGATCTTCAGTCCATGGTCCATCAAAACCAGATCTCTCTGGATGAGCCCTTCCCTACACATCATTATCTAATTAAAACCCATATACAACTTACTTATATTTAAACCAAATGACATATTTGAATTGTGCAACATATAATTTACTAGAGTGTGAGCCCCTGAGAGTGCCACAATATCTTTATCAGACAATCCCATCCGGTGGAAAACATCTTTAAGATGTTTGAAACCTGCATGCATATTAGCAGACATAAGTTCAAACCCTCATTTGAAAAGAATACACTTTACAGTGGGGGCAACACCATCGCTAATCAAATAAAAGTTTACTTTTCGATATGGAAAAAAGAGTTTCATACTACCTTGATTAGCATCAGGAAGTCTTCCTTCATCGGTGCAAGCATTTGAATCCTATAACAGAGATACATACAGTTAGTTGCTTTTGGCAGTAAACTGTTATACCATCTTAATGGTTGAGAGAAATTTACTTTTCGGCCAGGAACAAAACTGATGTCAGGTCCACCAGTAACTTCAACTGCTACCACACCAGCAAGCTGCAATATTACCGAATAAATTTTGAACGAAAATGATTCAGATACAAAACTTTCTAAACTAATACAAGAAAAAAGCAGTCATAATTGGAACATATGTTTTGGGCATCCACAGCTGGCAAGCCTTGAGGTTACAAATGTGTAAGCCCCGAGAACATAAACGAGACCCGTAGTAATCATCTGTCTGAGAAACTTTCACACTGCTCACAGCAATCACACAACTCAAGCTAAATATATCTAACAAACTAACACTACTGATGAGTTAGAGAGTCACAGTTGATAAAAATCCGCAGAGACCAAGGAAATTATACTGCCAAACACAACTAAACAGAAGGGAACTAATGCTGGTCTTTTTCTATAGTTTTGACCTCTATGTAATCATAAAAGTTCAAGGGAAAATTCAATTTAATTACCTGATATAGGTCAGCATAAGAGATTTTGGGATGTTTAGTTTTCACGTCCTCTGAAATATCAAAGAATCAACGTCAAATTTGAAAAGAATAATTAAGATTAAAAATTGTGTATAAGCCATAAGACAAAACTATACAGTAACACCACACAAGTACAAAGTGAAGATTTCTAAAATTACTGAGCATATAAGACGCACACTAACTAGTTTAACATGTGAACCTTCTCATACATCCTCAGGACCACAACTACAACGAATCTCATTACCAGAAAATGTGGAAACGGAATCCTTAAAAGGCTAAAATCGAATGCGAAATCCAAAGAAGGAAAAGAAAAACGCACCACAGAGATCGAGAGCGATCTTCAAACCACTATTAGCACCATGACTGTACTCAGCTTCGTTTCTAATTGAGCCATTAGGTCCACCGGTGTTCGATTCGGCATCATAAGTTCCAGCATCATGCCACCTTTCGAGAACAAGAGAAATACAACATTTGAACGAAGCAAAGGAGGACTGAAATAGCACATGCATTGAACATTATTCTCACAACAACATGATATACCTCGTCGCGCTCACAAAGAAAAGAAACGACAGAAATCGAAACTTACGCCAATCGGAGCATGATCGGAGCGCAATTCTTGTTAGCGATGAGAGCACGGAGGTCACGGCGAGCTTTATCAATCTGTTTAAGGTAATCTGCGTCAACCACCAGAGTCGCCATTGCTAGTTTGTTTGTGTGAGGTTTTCTGAGTTGAGTGTGTGACTATGAGAGAGAGAGAGATCGCTATAAATACGATTATTGTTAAAAGAAAGATTGGAGAAATTTTGTTTGTTATAGTTTTCGTTGAAAGTTGAGCCAAAGAGATAAAACCAACCCAATCGGAAATGCGATTCGGTGTCAGTGGTCTTCTGTTCTACGTACTACCCAAGCTTCGGATGGACATGTGCTTACTCACAATTATTGAGGATCCGGACTCGAATAAAATTTGGCCTCTATTTAATTTATTAAAAAATTAAGAAGAATTTTTTTAAAGATATTTTCAAAAATACCACCAAAATTATGGTTATTCCAAAAATACCACTTTCTCAAAAGTTTCAAAATACCACACTTTTTTCAAAAATACCACAAAATTTTTTTTATTCCAAAAATACCACAAAATTTGAAAAAACCTCAAAATCAAACCCTACTCCCTTCAAAACTAAATCCTAAACTCTATTTAATGAACCCAAACAAAAAAAAATTTAAATTCTAAACCTTTAAAATTCACTTTTTATGTTTGTGGTATTTTTGAAACATTTAAGAGTGTGATATTTTTGGAACTTTTGGGAGTGTGCGGTAGTTTTGGAATTTGAACTATTTTTGATGGTGTTTCAAGGAATTCCTCTTCTTTTAAACACCATAAAAAGTTCAAATTCCAAAACTACCATACACTCTCAAAAGTTTCAAAAATACCACACACTCTCAAATGTTTTAAAAAATATCACAAACATAAAAAATAAATTTGAAGGGTTTAAATTTAAAATTTTAGGTTTAGGTTCACTAAATATAGTTGAAGGTTTAGTTTTGAAGGGTAAATTTTGGTTTTTAGGTTTAAATTTGAAGTTTTAAAGCTATTTCAAATTTTGTGATATATTTGGAACAAAAATATTTTTGTGGTCTTTTTAGAAATAATGTGATATTTTTGGAACTTTTGTGTGTGTGTGGTATTTTTGGAATATACTTAATCTTTAATGGTATTTTTGAGAATGACCCAAAAATTAATAGATAAATTAACTAAATTTTACTATGTTAATTTTTTATTGTAGATTATTTTATAAATCTAAATAAAAGACAAATAACTATCATTACTACCACTTCTAAATCATTATATTTTTAAAATTTTTTTTTAAATGAACTCTAAAATTATTAATTAAAAAGAAAATATGAAGTGAAATCAACACCAGAACCATTATCCCTAGATTAGAACTGCTTGGCTGTTATTTACGTTTATACTCACTCTTATAAAAGTATCTTTCATATATTGACATTATTACAATAATTTTTATAAATATTATTTCTACTTAATATTTCTTTTTAATACATGATATGAAAGAGTAATTTTTTGCATCTTCATGATAAATTTTTTTCAAATTATAATATACAACCAGGATAATAGCTTTAAGAGTCTATAATATATGTACTTAACTATAACAAAACTGTTATAATAATCAAAAGTTTCGGCCATCGACGACAACGTGTGTGAATATAATTTTAGTGGAGCCCACCGTCACTATGTGTGCACAGTAACTCAAATATTTTCTTCTATAAATACGAACGAAGTTTTCTCAATGTAATCACAACTCATTCATCGAATAAAACCTTCTCTCTCATATATATTTACTTTCCTCTTCCAACATCTTTCTCTCTATTATCGGAACCATATTTTTCACGGATATAATATTTCAACCCTAAATAATATATACTCATCCAACAAAATAACATATTTATTATAACACGTTATCAGCACGATCACTCTATGATACGGCTAAATATATT